>JAENPR010001420.1:0-156733 GCA_018135685.1 Themeda triandra | reverse complement strand
TCTCACACACACACACACAGTCCCTGAACTCATGCTCACTCCAAGCCGGCTAGTCTGTTGGCCTGTTCGGTCACAGGATTTTGTACGAGCTCACCAGGGCAGAATCGGCAGATGCCGCGATGCGAGAACAAAGGCAAAGGCACCGGCCGCCATGACCCATGAGTCGTCGGGTCGACGACATCGCTGTCACAGCACCACAACCAACTGCCCCGCCAGCAACTGCCTATAAACCCTTTAACTTCGCTTCGCCTTAGGCCTCCATGCAGTCCACCAGTGGCGTCCACCACCACGACACCTCACCCTGCCCAGTGCCCACACCCGGCCACGCCTCTGCCGGAGCTGGCGGGGCCGGCGATATAATGGACGACGCCGACATGATCCCGACCTCCCCCTCCGCCGACTCCTCGCCCTCCTCCTCCGACCTCGACACCGAGGTAAAACTATTCACCTTCGTCACCTGGTCAATGGCATCCCTCTCGTGTTTCTTGAAAATCTAGCTTGCCTGACGTGGTGTGGATAACGTTTCGCTTCTTGTGGGGGCCAGCAGTCGACGGGGTCCTTCTTCCCGGACCGGAGCACGACGCTGGGAACGCTGATGGGCGTGTCGGCGTTCGGCGAGCGGCGGGCAGCGAGGACGCCTGTGGCGGGCCAGGAGAGCGCGGCGGAGGGAATGTTGGAATTCTCACTCACTCAATCTCTCAAAACACAACACATGAACACAAGAGCGGTAGCACACAAAGAAAATTTTCGGTGCTGCACACCAGCACCAAACACACTCACTTTTATTTCTTTGCCACGGGAACACTTGAATAACAAAGGCTTAAATAGCCTAGAGAGCTTGTGGCCTCACTTGGCCACACCACATTTTTCGGCCGCACAACCCGGCCGAACCACACGCACAAGGCTCCTACATGCATGCGAGATCACATTCACTACTTTCTGCATGCAACCACACACTATTATCTCCACTAGTCACTCCCTAAACTACGTGACAACCGAGTCATTTAAACGACTAGTAAACTAAAAATAGAAGCATGCACACTCTTGCGCCTCACCTCCAACACTAGCAACTAGCTCCTCAAGACTCGCTCACAACCATGGAGTTTTTGGGAACTACGAAAACAAGATTAAGTCTAACAATCTCCCCCTAATCTTGTTATCTTTGTTTCCTGCACCTTCACTTGGCTTCACATCAATGTCGCCCCTTCATCATCCGCATCAGCGACGGCATGATGTGGCATTTCCTTATTCATTTTCTCTGACTCACTGCATTCATCAGCAAAATGACCAAAGTTACCACACTTGTGGCACTCTATCTTCGACTTGTCGAATTTGCCACGGTACTTCTTTTTGACACTGTTGCTGGAGCACTCGTTGTTCGCCTTCTCTTCGGCGACGATGGCTTCCCACTCCGCACGCGTGAGCCTCGTCTCGACATGCGCGACCAGCAGCTACGGCTCACCGTCCTTGCCATGGCGTCTCCCCTTTGAGGTCTCCTCGAAGGCCCGCATGCGCCCAATCGCCTCGCTCACGGACATCTTGGACACATCTCCCCATTGCTCAATGGTGCCAACGATTGGAAGAAATTTGTCGGGGACGGCACTAAAAAGTCTCTCACGACAACACGATCCTTCACTTTGGCTCCAAGAGAGCGCATCTCCCCCACAATCATGGTGAGTTTCGAGAAAACTCCACGATTGTCTACGATTCGCCATGTACATGCGGTCGAACTATACTCTTCAACGCTTGTACACGTGCCTTCCTCACTCGATCTTCTCCCACATTCATCTCTTTTATAGCCTCCCGAGCCTCCTTGGCCGTTTCTTTGTCCGCAATGGACATCATCACGGCATCGAGTACAGCTTGAGAGATAGCCACTAAAGCTTCATCATCCTTCTCTTCTTCGGTTGAAACTTCGCCCGTGATCGCTGCCCACACAGAGATGACGAAGAATGATCTTCATTTTCCACAGCCCACACAGACATAGTTGGTGTCGGTTAGCATTGGATAATGCACCAGCATCACTTTTGATCTTGCTAGCGCTACAACACTTTTGCCTTCACCTGACATCGCCGCAAAATCAACCGGCTCTAGGTACCAATTGTTGGAATTCTCACTCACTCAATCTCTCAAAACACAACACATGAACACAAGAGCGGTAGCACACAAAGAAAATTTTCGGTCTTTGCTGCACACCGGCAAAACACACTCACTTTTATTTAACTTTGCACACAGGAACACTTGAATAACAAAGACTTAAATAGCCTAGAGAGCTTGGCCTCACTTGGCCACACCCATACATTTCATTTAGCCGGCAACCGGCCGAAGCACACCGCACAAGGCTCCTATATGCATGCGGATCATTCACTACTTTTACGTACAGCCACACACTATTATCTCCATTTTAGTCACTCCTAAACTACGTGACAACCAGTCATTTAAACGGTAGTAAACTAAAAATAGAAGCGTGCACACACTCTTGCGCCTCACCTCCAACACTAGCAACTAGCTCCTCAAGACTCGCTCACAACCATGGAGTTTTTGGGAACTACGAAAACAAGATTAAGTCTAACAGGGAACGCAGCGCGCGGCGCAGGCGAACAGAGAGGAGTCGAGGAGCGGCGTGGGCGTGTGGCGGCGTCGCCGCAGCAGCCGCCGTCGGTGCGGGCACAGCAGCCTGGGCGGGAGCTGGTGGCCGCTGTGCCGGGACCACGGCGACGGCGGCGGCCCGCCGACGTCGCTGGGCGAGTTCCTCGACATGGAGCGGCAGCTCGCGGGCGCGGACTTCCTCTGCGACGGCACCGGCGCCTCGGGGCGTGAGACGGCCGCGGCGGCAGCGGCCGTGGCCGGCACCACGGCGCTGTTCGAGGACGGCAGGGTGCGGCCTTCGCAGCCGCCGCAGCAAGCCGTGGCTGAGGAGAGGGGCAGGTGGCGGCTGCTGCGGGCGTCGGAAGGCTCGTCGTCCGTGACGACGACGGCGACGTTGTCCCTGGCAAGGCTGCCGGTGCCGCTCACCGGCATCTGCAGCGGCGGAGCGGGGTAACAGAAAGAACTACCAGACCAATGGCTGTTGCAAATTGCAATTAAGTGGCTTTGGAGGGAGTGTTTTAGGTGACAGTGGAGTGGACGCTTCTTTAATCAATCAAGCCCTTTTGTCCCCCTTCTTTTCTTCTTCTTTTGCCATTGATTATTCCACTTTGGTCCTTTTAGCCATATGATTGATGTTCCTTTTCTCTTATTCTCTTCTTTTTGCTCCTCCGTCTGCTAATCTTCTATGCACAGAAAAGAATCAAGACATGTTATCCGTTTTGCGTTTTGTTTCAATCTTCTTCTCTTGTTTTTTTTTTTTTGACCGAAGCGTTTTGTTTCAATCAGTGATCAGTTTTTGGCAATGTACTTACATTACATTCTGCAGCTCTATTTCATGGCAACCATCATTCCATGATTGATTCTTGAAATTGCAATGTGCAACGGACAAATTTGTGCTGATCGTATACACGTTTCCTGCTGGTACACCGTAAGCATCCCCGCCCAGTATACCGTCGGTACGCGAGGCGTTTTTGTCCAGGCACTGCGGCAGGATTCGACGGCACTCGCGCTCGCACGGCAGCCGAAAGATACGCGAACGCGACCACACCTGCAGGCCCCCTCCTGTGATGTGCACTGCACGGGTTCACTGGTCCCCCAGTCTGAACTCGATTGCCCCACCCACCGGCCACCGCGCCTCTCACGTATATACAAGGAGAAAACACATGACGTATATACAAGGAGAAAACATGCGGGTACCAACGACATCTGTGTTGGCGGGTCCGCCTCTGGCGCCGGGCATGGTTCTGATGATGTTGGGCTCAAGGTTTTCACGACTAATAAGTCGCCTCATACTATTTTGTTATAAGAGAAAAACATCATGGCAGATATGCAAATTAGGATAATCATCATAAACATATGTGGATATGTATGGATACAACATTTTCCATATTCATATAAGATAAAACACTTCTCTAAATTAAACCTAGTTATCAATATATTATTTTCTTTTAGCTCGAGACTAGTATATTAATCGATGTAAGTTTATCCGCAAAAGAAAATTGATTTAAGTTATTTCTAAGTACTTCACACATCGATTTTATTGATGTAAACTATAGTATGCTTTAATTAATTTATGGTGGAAGAGAGTGTGGAAGTTAGGCGCGCGCAAAGTTGACACATTGCACTTTAAGGCCGTTTGGTAGAGCTTTAGACAGTTTTGAATTCAATTTCTTCCTGCATTGTAAAAGAGTTGTTTTTAATTTTCTTTTAAAATAAACTGAAGCCGATGAAGCCACTTCTTTTTCTTCAGTAGCTCTGGTTTCTCCATGCCAAACAGGTCATAAAGTTTAGTGAGTACATCCCTTTTTTTTTTTTTTTTTTTTTTTTGAGTATTAGTGAGTACATCCTTGTGCGTGGAGCTAAGTGGAGAGTGCAATTCATGAATCCATAGGTTACCCTTGCCCAACCCCTCACCCTCCACCTTTGGTAGGTCCTTGGCATGAGTCTCCAACCATTGCCTTTTTTGAGCCATTCTCAATTTCTAACACCTTATGCTTGACGATCAATTACCCTAAACACTACAATGCCAAGGCTAACCATTACCCCTAATGATGTAGTAGTGTTGTTCCAATAACTATGATGTGCACAATTATTTGCTATTACACTATCATGGTTGTAACGTTAGCTTGTATGCTTTATAGATAATGGAAAAGGCATTGACCTTTTGACCTCTTTTTTTTCTAAAAAGGCCTCAAATCCTTTTGTTTAATTGAAACCATAAATGAAGAGCTACCCATAGACTGTCCATACATCGCAAAAAAAAACTCCCCTTCAAAAATCTTGGAGTCAAAACATTTTATAAGTTTCACGAAAATTTATATGATAAGATAATAAAATTTATGATGTCACCTAAACATCATTAGATTCTTTGTTAACTATATTTTCGTAGTATACTTAGTTGATGCCATAAATCTTTATAATTCTCTTTATAAGTTTGGTCAAACTTGAGACGCCTTAACTTTTCAAGATTCTCGAAATGACTTATAGTTTGAGATGGAGTGAGTATCTAGACATACGTAAGACCTAGATGCAGAGTAAATGGATATTAAAAAAAATCAAAGTGACTTATATTTTGAAAAAGGAGTGTATGCAGTGAAATATTGAAAATGTTTATCCTAGGCGTTATCGGGTTTTAGACTCTCACTTTCGCTCGCTCGCATTGCTTAATTTGTTTCTATCCTGCTTTATTCTTCTCCAAGCCTGGTGGGCTTCCTAATTGTGAAGTTATCGCCATGTTCGTGGGGCAAGGTTTTGGGTTTGGAGAAGGCCGTGAGCCCGTGACTGACGCGTGCGCCGGCCGTGACGTAGTCGTACATGCATGGAGGTATTGTGTCGCGTGATTGTCGCCTGTGACTTGCCGGTCAGCCGAGCCATTAGCGGCGGCTGTACAGGAGAGCAGCCATTGCCGCCTACTGTAGGTCGCTACCTCGCTTGGCCTTGTCCCGCCATTCCGCCGCATTCGAAGAGAGCAGAGGAAGCCACTTTGGGTGGGGTGCTCATGCGGTCATGCCTGCTTGCCACCACGCGAAATGATGGGCAGCCCTGTTGTCCGAGACGCATGCAGAAGCCGCTTGTTTGAAGCAAGCTTTGGATTCCAGCAAGGACACCGCCAAAGCCGGAAAGAGACCATCCCTGTCCAGCACATGATAGTAGTTATACTGTACTGTCTAGCAGACATTGCAAAGGGAGATGCGTGCTTCTGTATACGGGCTGAAACTCCGAGATCAAGACGATTTCAGAATACTACCACACTTCATTTCATCGGCAATCTTAGCATAATACCAGCTTACTTCATTCCAAAGAAAGACAGCTAATAGGTGTCATAAGTTCATCACACCTGGGCATAGTACGATTACAACACACTACTAGGACCAATCCTCGTTCCTGCCATTTTTTACAGGAATGGATCGGCACTCCACGACACGCTACCAAATCATCAATACAATACCCTACCGCAAAATAACACGAGCCACAGCAACGGACGAAATCAGCCCACAGAAGCGATACAGCTGAGGCCTGCTGCAGGTCCGGCCCACCAATACCTACCGATAGGAGGAACAGAAGCCCACACCACCAGGCCGGCGGGCCCGGCCCGTTCGCTAATCAGTGCTGGGCCGGGTCCGGGTGTTGGGAGAAGTAGGCGAGCAGGCCGAGCAGGGGCGCGTTGATGTAGGTGGTGGGCTCGGACTGCTGGAATACGGCGCGCGCGTCCGGGAACGCGTCGGTGCTGTTGCTGGGCCCGCCCACCACGGCGCCCACCAGCAGGTTCGGGTTGGGCGCCGGGCTGCCGTAGTAGGCCGCGCCCGCCTTGCACCCGATCCGCGCCGGGTGGGCCGAAACTGACGGCAGCATGCTCCCTGATCTAATGCAAACTTCCTCCAAACCTGATTTGCGTGCTGGTTTTCTTCCAACTGGCGCCACGTCGGATGTGGGGGCCATGCTGACTCAGCCATCGGACTAAAAGGAAAGTGGTGGACTCTCGCCGCGACTCCGCTCACGCATATCGCCGCCGCGCCGCTGCTCACGCATCTGAACCGGGCCGCGCCGCCAATGATTGCCCATCGGCGTCTAGCCGTCGTACCGACGCTGCCAGTCCTGCAGCGGGTCGAAGCATCTCCTTATGCCATCCCACGCTACCGAAGCAGACTCGCTCCGTCTATGCGTCCTGAACCTGAAGATAGAGACCCTAGCTAGACCTATTTAGTTTAGTTGCCTCGGGTGAGCTGAACTACCAGAACGGTAAAAAGGAAAGTCAGCCCTTAATACGGAGTTTTCTATTTGTTCTTCCTCGATATCCGCTCTTCTCTGCCATACTGTGGCTGTGCACTTCTTCTTTCACTTGGTTTTTCTTCCTTCCCTTCGTCCTTAACTCTGAGGCGAAACGAGTATCCACCGGGGCACATCGACGGTTGATATGAGAAAACGGGATGCGGCCTGATGTACTGTAATCGCAGCGGCCCGGCCGTAATCCACACAAACATATATACCATTACAATTAATACCGCGGCCGAATCCAGATGGACACAAAGCATATAGACTTCCATTTAATGAGGCGCTCCTTCCACAGCAAGATACCTCCAATCTTCTTCGGCTACAAGCAACGAGAGGCTCCTTCTCCTGAAAGAGATCGCCAGATCTGTTTCAACTCAAACAGCAACCAGAGACGTCACGAAGAAAAAATGAATGAGATGAACGATACAGGTACTTCGATCTGTGTCCAACGTGTCGGACGAGGCCTGTTGATTCTAGAAGAGATGCCCCTTGAAGCAGATGATCAGATGCCCCTTGAAGCAGGTCGCCTCCAGGATACTGATGTCCTTCAACCGCATCAGCCGGTAGAGGAAACTGGAGAATGCGTTCATATTCAGGTAATTTTTGAAAGCTCATCCACAGATACTTCAAAGATCAATATGATGAATAAAGCTCGAAACTTCTTTGTGTGACACACAGATATCAGCAGAAGTGACGATGATAGGACAGAGTGATCACAACGTTCAGAAGATTCCAGCAGAAGATAATGGAGAACAAGAAAGAGGAGAGCTACCAGAAGATAACCGGCTGACAGAAGTAGGAGCATTTGCCATCAACTTGTTGCAATTCTCTGTTGGTCTTCAAACGCAGCAGCCAGTACGTGATGCTCCCGAAGAACAAACACCCCCGTCCTACAAAAAGAGGTATGTAATCGTATTGACACTTATTGGTTCAATCAAACTTGTGACCAGAACAATCATCTCTGAAGAAAAAAAATAATCAAACATAGGTTCTATATGAAAGCAAATAATAGGACAAAAACTCATCATATGTTTGTACCGATATTTGACAATACCACTGTCCATATACAGCCATACCTTCAATCAGATTACTTCATAAAAAAGATTAGATGATAAATCGAAAAAAGTATATAACTAGCTTCCAATTCTGTTCTGCCAAGCATTGTGTTATCAGAATTGTCAGTGCTTATTAATATCACTCCATGCAATGAATTAGTATACTATTACATCTGTCTACATGTTCCGAACCTCAAAATTGATCTAGAACACTTCAAAAATGAGACTAGTGAATGTAGGTGGTGCTAATTAACTATGACAAATGCAGGAAAAGAGCAAGAACAGGACCAGACTCATGCATGATACCGAGCAAGGTGACTGCAATAAACAGAGCAATTGCATCAGCAGATGATAGAAAAGGCGATCCTGTGTTCTACCCTTATGTTGGTTCAACTTTCAACTCCTATGAAGAGGCAAAAGAGTTCTACAACATTTACTCATGGGAGATCGGGTTTGGAATTAGAGAATCAAGGTCAAAAAAGAACAGCAACAACTACATTACCCGGAAGGATATTGTCTGCTCATGCGAGGTACCGTGACGTATATGTCAGCTGCTTGTCGCTACAATTTCTTTCAGTCTTTGCTATTTATGACCAATGATTATAAGAGCCCAACCAAATATTCATTGTTTTATTTTTTGTAGCTCTAAACTAACAGGGTTAAAAAATTCACTGCATTTATTATACCTATAAGGGTCTACTATATTAAAAATATAAATCAAATAATTCTGCATATTGACATATGTGTTTTTTCACAATCAAACAGGGTTTTTGCAGCAATCCAAATGCAGCATCAGTACGTTCAGGGTGCAAAGCAATGATCAAGCTTCACAGGACAGCTGACCATTCGTGGATAATCACGTCAATGGTTTCAGATCACAACCATCCAATGGCAACGACTTCCGGTGAGAAAAAGCAGTGGGGTTCTCACAGTTTCATAGATCCCATGACAAAGGAATTCATCAGAAAATTACGCAGAAACAATGTAGCTATTGGCCGTGTGTGCAGCATAGTGGGTGTACTGTCCGCGGACTCAGAACTCCCTGTAAGGAAGGACACGGTGAAAGCGTTGTGTGCTCGATTAGCGCAAGATGAGATACACGAAGATATGAAGAAGACTCTTGACCTCTTAGAGAGGATGAGACAGGATGACAAAGAGTTGGATGTGAGGTTTAAAACAAACAGTGAAGGTGTGATGGAAGCAATGATATGGTCCACGGGCAAGAACAAAAGGGACTACAAAAAATTCGGAGACGTGGTAACCTTTGACACCACGTACCGCACAAACCTGTACAATCTTCCATTCGGCATATTTGTTGGAGTTAACAGTCACTACCAATCAGTAATTTTTGGGGGTGTTCTCATCAACCGTGAAAGAACAGAAGATTTTGAGTGGACATTCAACAACTTCATTGATATCATGGGCGGGAAGCAGCCACAAACAATTCTAACAGGTGAGACACATAATCAATACTGTCTAAGACTTAATATAATGCTTAGCTCTACATATAAGAACAATGATCGCCACTAACAATCCATTTTGAAACCAACAGATAAGTGCCAAGGGATGGCAGCTGCCATCAAAACAACAATGAAGGGGACCAGGCAAAAAATTGGTTCTTCATACTCAAAGAAGAGTGCATTCAAGAAAAAATTCCACCGTCTTATAACCGATGAAGTCTCCCCCAGTGCTTTCGAGCAAAGATGGGATGAATTGGTAAAAGAATATAAGCTTGAAGAGAACAACTTCATGGCTAGAGCCTTCAAGATGAGAGGTATGTGGGCAAAACCTTACTTTATGGACATATTCTGCGCTGGCATGACAAGCACCCAACGCAGTGAGAGTGCAAACCATATGTTAAAGAGATTCATCCAAAGATCAGCACCAATGCACATTTTCGTCTCAAAGTTTCAAGATTTGAATTTCGATAGAAACCAAGAAGAAGAAAAAGAGAACTACAGAACAAAAATGGTGAGTTCAGAACACATTATACAAATTAATTGCTCGTAGACATAATTACAAATTAGAATGACCTACTAATATTACTACAGATTACAACAACACTGAATATATTTTATATACACACTCCTCTTCTTTTTTTTTATAGCAAACAAGGAAGAAAAGGATGGGACTGGCTATTGAGAAACATGCTGAAGCAATATACACAAGGGAGATGCACGAGCGATTCTACAAACAACTTTACGAGTCCGGTGCATACAACATAGTTGATAGATCTGCCAATCAACAAAGGTTTACTGTGGTGCACGAAGACGACGTAGAAAATGAAGATAGAAGGGAGTTCAATGTGTATTTGGATGGTTTGGATAAAATAGATTGTAGCTGCAACCTTTACACACATGCAGGTTTGCTTTGCAAACACAGCCTTAAGGTAAAAAGAAAACCCCCCGACCAAAGAGTTTAATTAAGATATAGCACTGACGATTTCTTCCCACCTGATGCAGGTCCTACTGCACTTGGATAGGAAGAGCATACCAATACAAAACATTCACCCCCGATGGGCAAGAGAGATGGCATGTGATTCTGACCAGCAAGATACAACCCCAATTACAGAGAAAGTTTCCCGAGAATCAAATGAGCTAAAGAGAAGAGTACTCATCATGAAGGCGCTTGAGCTTTCTCAGACAGATGAAATTATAGATGACAACGACTTCACTGAAGCTGTCCGTGCAATGGAGAGCGTAGTTGCAAGAGTTCATGAGAAACAGCAGCTGGTAATTCCAAACAGCAATCCAACCGAACTGCAAACAGGCTCAAGTCAAATGAATTTGCAAATCACATGTCCACCAAGACAAAAGAGGACAGGTAGGCCACGTGACACTTCCCTCAAGTCCTGGAACAGACATTCAAAGCTCGAGAAAGAGAAGAAGAGAACTGAGGATGAGCAACTGCAGACCACAAACCCCGATGACACCAACCTCACATTTGCCAAGACTAGGAAGCTGTCTGATCTCTTGCATGTTACCTAGCTGCTTATCTAAATTGTGCATTATAAGTAGCATAAGCTAGTGTTCTGGACCAGATTTGTTTATTTCGATGCATTTCAATAATCAAACATGTATTTGGAACATCTATATATTTGCCTATATTCTAGCTCCAATATGATCTAACCGTGCTATTTGCTATATCTGATTCTAAGTAGCTGGAGAGCCGTTTTCTTCTTTTCAGCACAAATGAAAGGTTCGTAAATTCAGTTTCGAGCCAAACCCACCAAACCATAATGATATGATTGAAATCTGGATAATGACATGATGCTAATCATCATGAGCACATATACACAGCCTATAAAACTTACCTCTTCTCAGCCCCATTTGTTTTCTTCATTTTCAGAAGAAAAAACAGGTCACGAGTTCAGGGATCAATGCACTTCATACCATCTCTACTATCGACCTCATAAAACTTGTGTAGGGCTTGATTAATACTAACCGGTGAGTCATACCAAAATTTGTATTTAGTAAATGTGAAATGTACAAAAACCCATCAAAACTTAATTATACATTTCAGCTACTATGAAAGGTTACAGAATAGATCCATGACTTCACTGCAGTTTTATTAAACTTCCAGTGACGAGAATACACACGACATCAACCTCCTGCATCTCTGTCGCTGGACCAATTATTTTCTTCTTTCTCGACACAAATATCAGGTACTTACGTCCAGTTACGAACCAAGCACACCAGTGACTAACCAAATGAATGAAAGCGTGCTAATGACATAATTCTATTGCTTCGTGAGCACATATACACAGCCTACAAACTTGCTACTTCTCAGCACCGTTTCTTTTCTTCATTTTCGTCAGAAATAACAGGTCACGAGTTTAAGTATCACGGCACTTCATACCATCTCTACTTCACACATCATAAAACTTATCTAAGGCTCGATTACAAATTCAACATCTCCTATCACGAATTGATCAGCAACAGAACGGCAGAGAGAAACAATTAGATCCGTGGCAAATTATGTTCATACATATAGAGTACCCAATATAGATCCGGGTTACAACCCAGTGATTATTATATTAACTAAAGTTCTCGACCTCATGGAACCTGATTCATTACAATACCATAAAAAGTTCGAATTAACGATAGCAAACACAGCCTACTAAGATACTTGAGCTATTATGCCCCTTCCCAGTGATGATGTCTTGCTCCAACGCGCCACACTTCCAACACCATGCCCCCCAAGGCTGCTGAAAAGGATTTTGCACAAATAAATGAAAATATTTGTCACATCCGCCATGCCTGATTAACCATGTCAGTCTCATAGGATAGAAACTTACATGGTCAAGCTCCAGCTGCGAGATATGCTTCAACAGTGCTTCGCTCCACCTATACAAATGACAACTTAGCACATACATAAAGAATAAAATTCAACTGGTAAGGAAGATCACTTTACACAAATGATTTGTAATCATCCCATACAATTATAAGCTGCGATACACAAATCTTAGTTGGCGGCATATTCCGTGCAAGCTAACCTAAGCAAAGTTCATCACATTTTTCCAAACCAATGCTACAATGATGCTGCAAAATTTACTCTGTAGCCTATGTGCGCATATGAGTGCCTGGCAACAATCATCAAGTTAAATAGGCCAGCGACAACCACCACATGCAAACCCACTTCATTGCACATTAATAACTAGTAATATAACACATCAATAAAATCCAGGTGATTTATACGCATCTCGCACAAATAAGCCTCAACTAAACTACCAATCACGTTCAATGGTTCAACTATTTTCCGTACCTGGCTGCCCTTAAGCAGCTCCCAATGATCGATGACCTTATGCTTGGTAGCATGGATCAGCACAGAGCAATCATGCACAGCAGAAAGGATCTCTTCGGTACGATCATTTATATCCAGCTTTGCAGACAACTTATGCACAGTATTAGGGCCTTTTTTTATGACATTGTCAACAACAAGATAATTACTGATCCTCTGCTGTATAAAAGAATGAAATGACTCCGGTAGTATATATGAACATCTATATTGATCCAAAAAAACCATCAAGGGTGCCTGAATTTTCTTTCAAATCTCTCAGCTGATACAATAACTTCGCAGCAACATTTTGCACATGTACCTAACGCATTCAAAACTCAGAGTTAATCCCTATCATTTGAGAACAGCCATCGACCCACCTAAACTACTTAGAGATTCTAGAAGATAATACCTTTGCAAAGCTCGGGATTAGGTCAGCACCATCAAAACAACGATAAAATAGAGAGCACAGAACACCTGACCAGTTAATCCTGCATACAGTCGAAGCAACAAATTCATTAGTAAATAATGAATAATACTCAGTAACATGGCATCAAACAAAAGAAACTAATAACCAAAAGCTATAGCCCAGTAATATACCTAGATACACTATGATCTGCCAAATTCATAATGCACACATCAGCAGATGTGACGTTGCGTGAGAAACCAAGAAAAGTGGTTGTGCTGAGTGTCTTCAACGCTAGCTTCAGCATGTAGCAAGATCGCTCTATAAGTTGCACCCTCCTATCTGGTACATTTGAGCAATATCCAGGGTCAAACACACAGATCACGTTCTTATGGGGCTGCCACACAAAACACACCCAGTGGCTTTGAAGCAGTACAGGGAAGAACACCTATCATCATCATAATGCAAGTACACAAGTTACTCACATATACAAAGAAAGCGAAAAAAGGACTTATCATCTCGACTGTGCTCTGTGTGCACGTGCCCGCTTAACAGCCAAAACTAATAGAAATAAGAATCTGTGCTTCAAATTGCTCCAAAAGCGGATGGCAAACAGCTTACCAGTTGAGACTTAGCTAGATCATATGAAGTATCGGAAAGACACAAATGTTGCCGCAGACTTGGATCCACAAGATCAGCAGCGCCGGATAGTATAACAGACTACAAAATAGATGCCATAGATAAATTAATACAACAAAAAAACATCATTGCACATCCCAGCCATAACATTTAAATTCTATACAAATTACCATGAAATCTGACTCGAAATAATGCCTCCACCGGAGGGATCCAAATGAGGAGAACAATAAATCATCCTGCTGCCTTACAGTTCTGACCAGTGCATCAAACAGGTCCAATTCCATCTCTGACTTCCCAACCAACTGAGACGCCAGCGCGGACATTGAAACCTGAATATACTTCGGTTTCCGGTGCACTATTGCAAGGCTGATATCATAGACCAAGATGTAGAGAGAAAATGGTATTAGACAAGCATTCACATAAATAATAACAACATGAGCTCAAAAAAATAGACCGCATTATCATCCAACATATTCCAACCAGCATAAAGAATATCGATCCATACCTATCGTCACGACTCAGACGAGAAATCTTGTCGACTACAACATTTGTAATGTTTTCACTATCACACCATGCATACCCCAGCTGCCATGGGGACAGAACAGCACACACTTCCGACGCTGGCGTTGAGGAAGCTGATGGAGAAGCAATAGAAGAAGAGTCAGCAGCATTTAGATCAAAATCATTACTTGGTTTCAGCTTCCGAAATTATTGAGTAGAATTGGGCCATGATACTAGCAACTAGCTCATTGACACTTAAAGAATTTGCAGCTTCATCAGTCCTTGTAGATGCTGGATAGAAAACAGGTTGCACAAAATAGCAAGTGAGCGAGCACAGTGTTATTTCCGTGTGACATGCGCAGATTTGACACTCATCATTCAGCGATTTTGATATCTCATTCGATGAGCAAGCCCTCATTTGACAATTCCCCTCATCACCGCTGTTGCGAATAGGATACGACAATAGACCAGTGCCATTGCTGATAGCACTCTGCACCACACTATAGCCTGCTATATAACCACTATGTCAAATCAACACATATTTGGCATCCGACAAAATAATGTGCATAATACTAGTTAATTAGATATTACAAGATCATGTCCTTACCGTTCTCAATTGACGACGAACCATATGAAGGTTGATAACTAAAACCCCTTGTGTAAGGCATCAATAAGCAAGCAATTGCATTCAACAACCTCGTTGCTTGAGTGCCATTAAAGAAAAGCCCAGAATTCACCTGCTCTTGAAATTTGACTACTGCTACAAACAAAGGCCCAGCAGCCTGCCCATATAAAACCAAGAAAGTGTTAGTGTCGAGAATCAAAAATAAAAGAACAAAAAAACATAAATATTATATCGCTACAATTTAATCTAAACGATATGTACCTCAAGAGGGATATTTAGAAGATGCACAAGTGCCAAAGCAGACTCCCAAGTTGCGAGCAAAGAAGCAGTCCTAGACTCAGCATCAGGCTGCCTCATTTGAAAAGCCCACGAGTAGATACATCCCGATGGATTACGAAGCTGCATCAACAAAAACAAAAAGTATAAAAAATTTGAACTCTGTGCCTGGCCCCATTTGGCAAGTAAATTAAAGGTACCAAGGCACATGAATGAAATGTAAGACCATACCTTTGCACCGGACATTACTGAATCAGCTTTGATGTGCCTGCTGTAATTCTGATCAGCAAGTATCATAGCACGTATCTTATCAAATGTAAAATCCCTCACCCTTGGTAGAGTGGTGTGTGGCGTAGATAGCCCTTCGAGATGAAGACTATCCAGATATATAACCTAAAAACCAGAAAAAATAATAACAAAATTACAACAGATCTGACATTTGATATTCAATAATACCAAGAAACTTGGACTGTCAGACATTCCAAAAAAAACTTCTTTGGTACCTGAAGAAATATAGAACATCCAGTTATATTAGGGAATTTGATATTGTTGGCCATGTCATGCTTCAGTTTGGTGACACCTTCCAACAACTTCACAAACACAAAATTAGACCAGTCATATGCAGATATAGCATCTGGATTCTCAATGGCATTCCAATAGTCAACAGACGCATAATCGTGCTTCGCTGAAGGTGACAGCAGGTTCGAAACAACAAAAACAATGAATGCAACCCTAAACCTATCTGCATCCTCTTTGCCAATATTGATACCGTAGTCACGTTCAACTATCTCCTGAGCTATCTTTATACTCCTTAACTCTTTGAACTCAGAGCCCAGATAATGCTGAATAACTTTACCTTTTGCATCTCTGCTGGCAGCAACAGGTTCCAATACAGCCTTGCCTTCCGCCGGAATTCCCATAACTTTTCCAACATCATACTTATTGAAAATAATACACACCTCTGTACTTATATTGATAGTTGCCATACACTCATTGACACAACTCATTAGCCAAAGTGTGAACTTGCGATTGAATTGCTTTATATGAGGAAAATAAAGAATGCCTTCAAACCCTATAGACTTCACAAGATCCCTCTTCTGTTGGTTGAACCTCGAAACAACTTCATTAATCAACCTCACTGAACATTTCGACACGGACAACCCCATATCATGTACTGTACAAGTCGCATTTACTAATTGACCATTCTGGAAGAAATGAGAAACACATATCTTCAATAAACCCGCAAATCCTACGAATTAACATACACTAAATTAGTAAAATCGAAACAGGAATCCTACGAACTTGTTTACTACTTCACCAAACCTATTCTACCAGACCATGAAGCAGATTACTGTCGACATGCATAAAGACTAAACATCAACCAGCAGATAATCGCGTAGCAAAAGTGGCAAAAAATGCACAAATCAATTCAACGAAAAACCTAGCATATTCGCAGTTAAGTAAAGGGGTAAACCTGTGCTGCAAGCTCTTCCCAACCTTGATCTGGCTTCTGTCTGACCTATCCTCCATCGAATCACTAGTAGAATGATTCACATGCCTGCGCCTCTTCCGTCGCTCCGCCATTAGACGAGACAAGGAGGACGCGGATAGATCTAGAAATTAACGAAAAGAAGCAGAGCGGAGGTGGCCCTCGTCTCCTTGATGGGAGGTGGCCCTCGTCTCCTAGGTATGGGAGCCAGAATGAAAGATGCTATCTACAAGGTACAACAATGGCGGCTCTTCCCCTGCAAGATGCAGAGCAGTCTGGATTGAACAGTAACGCACAAACAAAAGCGCCAACGTCTGAGGTGAAATCAATAATAAATGCGAAGCCAACTACCACCAAACAACGGAGAACGGAAAATAGTCTAAACATAAAAACGTGGGGCCTTGAGCAGCTGTAACATGCCAGTAAACCAAAATATCAATCCGGTCTACGCATTAATAGTACGAATCTCAAAGCGATACGAACGGATACAGATAAGGGAGGCACGTGCCTCGGTGGGCACCCAAACTTTCGGCAAGCCCCCGATGGCGAGGCGGGAACGTCGGGGAGTCGAGTCCCATGACGGCGGCCGGGGACACGAAGATGGCGGCCTCGTGGGTGCGGTCGCAGCGCCGGGGACACGAGTTGTGACTTGTGAGCATTCTGGGAAGTCCCGCCACGGACAAGCTCGCTCCCGGCGGCGGCTCAGGCGGCCTCGACGGCGGCGGCGCAGGAAGCATTGGTGCATGTCGCAGGACGCTCCGACGGCTCCGACGGCGGTACGCTCGCCTGCAAACCTGGGCACGAGCCGCCCCGCACGCTTGCCGCTTTCGAAGGGCGACCAGTAACGAGGACCCGTCAGTGTGCGGTCCGAGTCGCTGCCGTCGGAAGCGTACTTCCATATGGCTCTTGACTACCACCATGGCCTTGTACCATCACGCAAGGCAGCAGGGGAACGGCACGCAAGACAGCAGGGGAATGGCACCCGGAACAGCCGCCTCGCCGGGCTCACCGGCTCCTCCTCGACGAAGGCCGCGGCGGCCACATCACCCCCTGCCTGCTGCTTGCTCCCGAACTGATCGATGATCAATCCCCGGGGCCGCCGCAGACGCCGACGCTGTGTTTACGGACAGCGAGCGCTTCCGCAGCAGCGTGGGCTTGGCGCTGCCGGCACCGCCGCGATCCATCGGCGTCGCGTGAGCGTACGTACGTGTGAGCCTGCCTTCTTTCTAGCTCGGACGTGGACTGCTCGGTGGCGTACTCTCCTTGTTCGCGCACGGTGGTACTCCGTTCTGCTAGCTGCCTCTAGCTAGAAGTGGCGTCCGTGCTGGGGAAGTACTACAGGGACAGAAAACCAAGCGCGCGCTCGCTTGCGATTTGCGCACGGCGCTCGCTTTCGTGCGACGACGGTGCGAGCGTATCCAGTTTAGTTAGCCACACCAGGTGGGACTCTGACCGGTGAAAACTCGACGTGACCGAACGATCGTCGTCGACCGGGGGCGGCCGCCGCGGCCTGCGGGCAATTCTCGCGCAGCCTGCGCCTGGCGTCGCGTACTCGCGTGTCGCGTGGCGGCATCGGTGGCGTCGCGTACTCGCGTGGCGGCATCGGTTCCGTCTCACGACGTCGTGCTGCGGCTGAATCTGCGGCCAGACACGTGTCTGGCTGGCTGCCTTGGGCCATCGATGGCCGCAGCCCAGCCTCTGCCTTGAAGAGGCGCGCGGCACTCTTCTACAGCGTTGTGTACTAGTAAAACGTGTACTGTTGAAATATTGGGAATTTTAGTTGTCATATTAAGCATCTGATCTCCAACTCCAAGAGTTGACAAAAACCACTCCCAATCTGGCAATCTTAATTTTGGGCAAGAAGGAGAAACCTGCTCTCCAACAACTTTCTATCTCAACTTCCAATCTTTCCGTGCTTCAAAAAAATCGACCGGATAAGTTTTTGTTTTAGGAAATCCTTCCACCAAAATAGGAGGGCGTAGAAAAGAATAAAGAATATGATGCAAATGTATAAGAGAATATATAAACGTGGTTAGTAATTTAGAAATAGTATATAGGATTTCGATGTATCTCTATATTTTAATTTAGGACCAATTTATTAGAAACGGTTGGAGGTGATCTTATTTATTCCTTCCAATACTGTTTGACAAGTGAAAAAAACTCAATGGTTTTGAGAAGAAACTCTTGGAACTCTTGTTGATGCTCTTAGAGCATCTCCAACGATTGGCCATTTGGGTTATGCATTCTAGGAATTTGCCAAAAACCATAAAAATTGCTCTCCAACAGTTGGCCATTTGACTTATGCATTTTGCCAAACTTGGCATTTGATGGACCAAACTTGGCATTTTTGCATAGGCTCTATGGCTTGGCAAATTTAGAATCCCGGAAATCCGGGACTTGTTGTCCACGCTGGCGCCTCCTTCCCCCCGTACGCGACTCTTTTCTTCCCCCCCCCCCCCACGCGACTCTTTTCTTTCCCTCGTGCCGCCTCCATCGCGCGGACTCCATCGCCTCCATCGTGCATCGCCGCCGCGGAGGATCCATCGCGCCGCCTCCCCTCTCTTGCATCGACGCCTCCACTCCTTCGACGCGACGCGACGTCAAGAACGATCGCCTCCTCCTTGTCTTGCGCGACGAGGCTAGGGTTCCATCTTCGACGCAGCTACGGTTGAGGTACTTCTTGTCATTGATTTGCCGGTTGATAGATACATGTACTTGGCGATTGATAGATACAAGGCCATATGTCCTTGGCGATTGATCTTGTTTGATTTTGGGTACGGGATGGTGGCCAAATTGGATTTAATTTTATAGCTGCGTTCTTGTTTGTCTCTGTAGATTTGTTCAATGGATGACCCAACTATGTATTCGGGCTCAAATCGAGATAGTGTTTTCGGTGAACAAACAGAATTGATCTTAATGTTGTTGCTAGCTTGGACGAATTGGTCATGCCCCTAACGCCCGAGCACGCAGCAAGGCAGTCGTGATATTCCCTTGCAAATGATGAAGAAGTTGTGGAAGTGCGGGCATCGAAGTTGATGCTAGCTGTAGTGCTAAAAAGACTTTGTCACATAGGTCAAAAAAATTTGATGATGATGAAGACAAAACTATATGTTCAGCTTGGTTGAACACTAGCAAAGATCCCATTAACGGGGCCAATCAAAAAGGCACAAAATTTTGGGCTAGAATTAAGGAATACTTTGATGAAAACAAGAAATCTACAATTCCTAGGACAGAGACTTCTGTTATGCATAGGTGGAAGACTATCCAGACAGATGTTCACAAGTTCTGCTGCGTGTACGACAAAATTGTGCGAAGGAATGCTAGTGGAGCAACTATCCAGGACATGGTTAGTTTTCTTTGTTCGTTCTATTATTTGTCTTGCAATATTTGCCTTATATTTGACCAAATATTTCACTTGTGCAGATTAGTCAAGCATTAACGGCTTTCAAGGGAATAGATGAGGAAAACAAGCCCTTCACTCTCATGCATTGTTATGATGTTCTAAAGGATCAAGAAAAGTGGAAGCTCGGAGTTGAGATGTCTCGGGCGCGCGAACCACGAAGAAAAACAGAAGACTAACAAGGATTCAACGCCGATCACCACTACACAAGCCGGCAACAATGAAGAAGTTCTAGAGGTTGCAGACCCAGGTGTTGTACCAAGAAAGAGGCCACCGGGTCAGAAGCAGGCAAAACAAGCTAGGTGGGGAGGAGATGAAGTTGCCATTGCAGCTTTCAACAAGATGTGGGAGAAGAAAGAGGCACGTGACAGGGAAAGAGACAAGGCAAGGGAGGCTGACAAGGAGGCTGACAAGGAGGCTGACAAGGAGGCTGACAAGGCGCTCATAGAGCTGGAGAAGCAGCGACTGGAAAATGAAGCACAAATAGAGAAGCAGAGACTGGAAAATGAAGCAAAAGTCGCTAAGCAGAGACTAGATAATGAAGCAAAAGTGGCTGAAGCAAACTTACTAAAGGAGGAGAGAGAAATAATGTTAGCTGACACGAGCAACCTCGACGAAGAGCAGCTGGAGTGGCACAAGATCATGAAGAAGAAGATCCTTGCGCGGCAAATGGCAAATCAAGCTGAAATTTAGTTGCTCTCTTTTTTCCCAAATCAAGTTGCTATCAATTTAGTTCTTTATGCAATGAAAAATTAGTCTATTTCAGTTTACAAATTGTATCAATTTAGTTCTTTATGCAATGAACAAATTGTGTTTCATAATCATGTGAATCTGATTTACCATCTAGTTCACTGTAGCTTGTGCCTTGTATTTCATGTACTCTTGCGTGAGGAGAAGTGCCTTGTATTTCATGTGCGTGTGCAAGTGGACGGCAAATCTTGTTTTGATGATTGATGTTGACAGCAGCAGCAGGTGGACAGGAAATCTTGGCGATTTGACAAACTCGCTGCTGTCGCAGTGCTCTGTTCCTGTCGCAGTGCTTTGTCGTCTGCTGTGCAGGTGCTGCAACGGGTTCTGATTGTCTGAAAGCGACGTGCTCCTGCTTGTCGCCTGCTGAGCGCGACGTGCTCCTGTGATTGCCTGATGAAAGCGACAACGTGCTGATTGAAAGCGACAACATGCTTGAATGAAAGCGACAGCATGGAGCATTTGCTGGGATACTGTGCTCGAGCGCGGTGCCAGAACCTGATGATGCTGTCGCCCTGCTGCTGTGCTGCTATGTTTGTTAATTGGCCGGCAAATATAATGATTGGAGGAGCATGGTTTTCAGTGCATCATCAATTCGACGTTTTGTTCCTATGCTCACTGCATCTACTGCATTATTTTTATGCTACTGTACAACATGCTGATCAAAGCCAAACGATCTAGTAGACGACAGGAACAGCAGCACACACCTCAAATGAAACTGAATTGAACTTTATAAAACTAAATATTGTTCTTCACAATTCATTACACACTTTGTAAAAAAAAACTAATAACACCAAAATAAATCATGATGCTTCTTCCATATGATACAAATCTGGATGATGGTTCCATAGGTGCTCGATGAGGTCTTCTTTCAACTGAAAGTGAGTTGGCTTGTCTCGTATTTTTTTATGCGCTTCAATAAATTCAGATAATGATCTAGTAGGCATGCCATGACGAGGTTGCACATTTGCACCAACACCATCGAACCGCTCATCGGGGTCGAGAACTCTCTCATCTTCAACAATCATATTGTGCATGATCACACAAGCCCTCATAATCAATGCAAGCGTCTCTTGGTCCCAAACGCGACCTGGTTGTCGAACAATGGGAAACCTAGCCTTAAAACCCCAAAAACCTTTCGACATCCTTCCTCGGCGCTTCTTGTCTTTGTGGCAAAATATTTTCGCTTGTTCCCCATAGGAGCGAGAGATGGTCTTGACTAAAGTAGCCCATGAGGGGTATATACCATCGGCAAGTAAATAACCCATGTTGTAGTCATGACCATTGATGGTATAGTGCACCTCGGAGTTTTACCTTCCGCAAGGTTGTCGAAGAGTGGAGACCGGTGAAGGACATTGATATCATTATGTGAACCAGGCATCCCAAAGAAAGCATGCCAACACCAAAGATCTTGAGACGCAAACAGCTTCTAAAATGACAGTAGCCTGGTTGGCATGGCCCTTGAACTGCCCCCGCGATTCAACCGGACAATTCTTCCATGCCCAATGCATACAATCAATGGAGCCCAACATGCCAGGGAAACCTCTTTTCTCATTAACTGCCAACAAGCGTGCTATGTCAGCCTCATTCGGATGCCTGAGGTATTGTGCCTCAAATATCCGTACAACTGCAGCAACGAACCTACGGAGGCTCTCGAGGGGTGTGCTTTCACCAATGCGAATATACTCATCCGTAGCATCAGCAGCGACCCCATAAGTGAGCATACGCAGAGCGGCTGTGACTTTTTGGAAGCAACTCAATCCAACAACACCTGCACAATTCTTTTTTTGCACAAAGTATTCATCGTGTGCTTCAACAGCATTCATGATGCGTACAAAAAGAGGCTTGCTCATCCTGAATCTGAAAAATAGAAACAAATGATCAACACCTAGTATAAAAATTTAACGAGATAATACAATTTAATCGAGGGGAACAACAACAACCTTCGACGGAATAAAACTGAATTGTACGTCGGATTGTCAGCCAAATAGTCTTGATACATCATCCGGTGCCCGGCTTCTCTATCTCGATGGATGACAATATGACCAGGGACCGAACCACCATGTCTTCCTTTTTTTTTGATAACATTCGCACAATTTGAGCAGCTGTGAACATGAAGAAATCGTCATCGTCTGAAGACTCATCATCCAACTGTCTTCGGCGACGTGATCTGGAGGCCCTCCTCTGCCGCAGCTAAGAACAATTGTGCAACTAAGAACATCGAAGAAAATAAATATGATCTATGGCAACATATTCATGTACGAAACACATATTAACCTTTGATAGGATTGAACGACGACTTGCATCGGTGTTTGGCATTCTTGAATCCATCGGCTGGAGACCTAGTTCCGAGTTGGGGGACGTTTGCAGCGGACTGCGTCGACGACTACAGATATGGATCGCGATGACGACGCGAGTGCGTCGAGCGGTGGTTGCCTCGATGGGGAGTTGATGCCGCGATGAAGACAGCGGCCGCGATGGATCCTCGATGGAGCCTCGATGGTCGATGGGGAGTGGATGCCGCGATGGAGCCGGCGCGCGATGGAGCCGGCACCGCGACGGCCGGCGCGCGTTGGCCAGCGCGCGACACGGCCGGCGGCGCGATGGATTAGGCGGCGACGGACTTGGCGGCGACGGGGTCGCGGACTCGACCTCCCGCGCGCGCGAAACGGAGATGAATCGCGGGAAGAGCGCGGCAAAATAAAGAATCTCCGGGCCAAATCTTGGTGGGTCCACAATTTTGGAAAATGCCAAGCCAAAATTGCCCAACTGTTGGAGATGACCAATTTTTTCCTTTGGCAAATGGTTTTGAGACTTGGCATTCTCCAACAAATGGCAAAGGAAAAATGGCCAACTGTTGAAGATGCTCTTAGAGCATCTCCAACAGTTTGTCATTTTTTGTTTCTCAAATCCTGTTGTTTGCCAACTTCCTAAATAATATGAGGAGGTAAATACAAGTTAGTCTCCAATAATTTGGCATATTACAAATCACAATCATGGCCCACAGACGGTTTTTTTTTTTCTCAGGCACGCCAAAGGCCAAACCCTTCGAGACAAGGGTCAGGTTCAGGTTGTCTATCTCCCTCCCATGCTGGTATGTGCTTGCTCGTCGTCAAGGACAGCAGCTGTAGGGATCAGCAATAGCAGGAGACAAGAAGCTGTAGGGATCAGCAATAGCAATAGCATCGATCAGACAGCAAGATCAGCAGCTTGATTTGCAGGCCAAGACAAATGCACATACAGTACCATTCAGTAGCCAAACCAATGCCAGGTAGCGAGCAATGAAGCACACACAACTCGATCGATCAGAAGAAGCCAAGTGAAGCACACACAACTCGATGGATCCATCTACGTCTCATTGGTACTACCACCGTACCACGCAAGCACGAACCGATCGGTCGAGTTCTGTAGCCGCAGGCATAGTAGTGTACGAGCAGCCGCACAATCAGTTGGTGTAGATGGGGTGCGGCTCGGCGGCCTTGGCGGTGGGTGTGGGCATGACGGTGGGCGACGGCGAGACGAGCGTGAAGAGCAGCTCTCTCGCGTAGAGGCAGGCATAGTAGCACCCAGCGGCGGCCGGCGTGGATCAACGAGATTCCAATTGTATTGGTATCAATCCCTGACGCAACGATCTCCCAACAACAAGAAGACATTAGAGCAAGTATCGATGGATCTGTATGTAGGCCTTGTTTAGTTCCTGAAATCCAATCACAAATTCCACTATGCAAAAAGAAGATTCTCCGTCACATTAAAATGTCGGTACATACATGGAGTACTAAATGTAGATAAAATCAAAAACTAATTGCACAGTTTTGTTGTACTTTGCGAGATGAACATTTTGAGCCTAATTAGTCAAAGTTTGGATAATTTTTACCAAATACAAACAAAATTGCTACAGTGCATACTATAGTAAAACATCCAACTTTGGGCAAGCCCAAGTTGGGAACTAAACAAGGCCGTATCCGAACATGTACAAGGTATGTGAGGTGGCTCACCGCATACCTGGGGTCCGCCATTAATTTTCAGGTAAAGAAATAAAAAAAAGAGTAACTTCTAAACAGGAAGACCGGCGGGGAGGCGTGTGCTCGCCATGTCAAGGGAGATCCGCGCGCGTAAAGATGTGCGCGCCGAGGGGAGGAATAGCAAGTTGCTAAAAATGGCAAGTTCATTTGAGAAACTGTTGAAGAGTAATTTGTTTTTTGTTCTTTTTTTGCCAAATTAAGTATGAGAGCATCTCCAAGAGACTCTCCAAAAAGACTAACTAAATTTCCTGATTTAGCTCCTCTCTAAAATAGAAACAACAAAAAAATAAGTGGCCTTCAGCAGACTCGTTAAAACAAGAACTCTTCATATTTAATTGTGCCACGTCATCGTTTTTGCAACGGCACGCGGCATGCACGGTGGCCTTGGTCTTTCTGCTCGTCGAGTCTTTGCGCCGCCACTTGAGGAAAGGGCATGGTCGCCCAGACACACTGGTATGAACAAACTGAGAAACAACATAATATAAATTCTAACAAGCGTCGCCAGTCAAATCCTCCTCGCCATCGACCTGGGCTGCACCAGGGAAGGGGAATTGCAGTGACTTGCCACCGGCTGCCAAAGAAATCTGCTGGGCACCGATCGATGCCGGCGGGGGGCACCACCCAACGGCGCAGCCCTCCGGCCCCTCCGTTTTCTATCCAATCCAAATTCACAAGCTCCTCGCAACCACCGGAATCATGGCTTCCTTGACCAATGGAACTAGGCAACTGCGGCAACAGAGAAGACCGGGCGTCATACCCCCTGTGCGCAGCTGCGGGAACAGGAAGATGTGGCGGCAGGGGCATCGAGGTCCTTGCAGGCGGACTGGCAACGGCAAGCAGATGGGTGACGGAGGTGGGTGGAAGGAGCTGAGGACGCGCGGGAAAATGCGTGCGCGTGCGCGGGAAGGCAACGCCGAGCGCGCCAATAGGCCGGATGGCGAGCGACGGGGGGCTGTCCAGGAATAGAGAGCGGAGGTAGAGCGATAGCGAGCAACTATATTTGGAGAGTCACTTGGAGAGGCTATTGGAGAGCTTTTTTCCCAATAATAGCTAGATTTAGCTTTACAAAACCATTTGAAAAGTCTCTTAGAGCATCTCCAACAATTTGGTAAAAATCACTTGGTAAATCTTGAGTTTTAGCAAGTTACTAATTTATTTGACAAGTGAAAAAAGACATCTCTCCAACAATTTGTTATTCCAACTTGATAAAAACCAAAAAAGTAGGCCCAGCTGTACCGATCCAACTCAAGTTGTGTGATTGCATGCGTGGGATGGGAGCCGGTGAGGGAGAGAATTCGGGATACCAAGTGGAGTCCGCGCGCGGAAGAATACGCGCGTGAGACCGTGATATAGCAAGTGCGGGAATATACCAACCTATTTTAAGGAGTTGTTGGACAAGAAAAAAATGTGATTTTGTCAAAGTTATAAGAATACCAACCTATTTTAAGGAGTTATTGGAGATGCTCGACAAACTCATTTGCCAAATTGTTGAAGATGTTCCTACTATAAGTCATATACTTTAGTGTTTGTTTTTAAATAGATCTAAGTTTAACTAAGTATACAAAGAAGAGTATTATAACCTCACAATAACAAGGAGTTAAGTTATAAAAAAAATATGTCGTAACATATATTTATTGATTCTAATTTGGTGTCACAAACATTATCGTGATCAAACTTATAATAACTGGACTAGGGCGACTCAAAATCTCTCATACTTTAGGATGCAGAGAGTAGAATAAATACAAATAGATTTGGATACTAATATACTCCCACAGACCCTCACTCCCTAAAAGACCATAGCTTACGCTTTCCAAGAAATAATTTTGACTAATTATGTATTAAAAATGTAACTATTTATGATATATATTTAGTATCGTTAGAAAGATAATTAAATCTCATTTTTAAGAAATTTATTTGGAGATATAAATATTGCACGTATTTTTTTACAAATTGAGTCAAACTTGTGGTACACACACCAACAACGATAGTGTTTTAGGGACAGGGGGAGCACATAATTATTCTTTTACACCTTGAATTCAAATTCTAACACAGATATAGTTAAATATAAAAAAGTATACATCGTGCTACAGAATTCTCATGGATGGGTAGGAGAAAGAACTATTTTTCATCCCTAGATGTGTTATCTTGGTTCCAAACTATAAGTGGTTGTCCATTTTTGTAGTAATAGTTTTTGCTACATATGTATACATCAAATGTTTAGATATATACTAAAAAAATGTTATGTATCTAAAAAGAATCAAAATTACTTGCAATTTGTAATAGAGGGAGTATATTTTAAACTTTTTAGATATAGAAGGGTAAAACATGAACATAGCGCTAGATACATGAGTCAAAACTTCGAGCGGAGGCAACCTTCCTCACTTGATATCTTATTTTCTTGTTATAGCAAATGTTTTTTTTAATTAACAAATGGATATTTTTGCTAGTACATGGATGAGTACTCTACATCGATATATGGATGGATGAAAGTGGAGATAAAGATATAGAGATACACATAAAACAAAACTCTTCACGGGACTGTTGTCTTTAGGAGAAAGACACATGGCACCTGGTCAAAAACTTCGAC
Source organism: Themeda triandra (assembly GCA_018135685.1). Taxonomy (NCBI): domain Eukaryota; kingdom Viridiplantae; phylum Streptophyta; class Magnoliopsida; order Poales; family Poaceae; genus Themeda; species Themeda triandra. The sequence continues at coordinate 129,349 of JAENPR010001420.1, read as the reverse complement.
TCGAGTCAACCCCCGGCCCCTACTACATAGTAAAATCATGGTGGAAATCTACAAACTTCACGAAACTTCAACCGGGGGGAGGACGGGGGGACTCGTGGGATCGGTGGCAGTAGGGGGCTCAAGCCCTCTTTCCCCACCGCTGGCTCCATCCCTATGTAAAAGATCTCCTTCCCAACATATTGTAGCTTCCTTGTTGTTGAGTAGTGTTCTTATATAGTCTTTACCACATCCAACATGTTCATAAATATTTCAATCCTACAAGGACTTCCCTTGTTGAAGGAATGCCTTACGAGGTATAATGGAACTATCATATCTTATAATTCTACCATTTGGTATGCAGGTGAAGTAACATTCCAAACTTCTCGGTAAAGATCTAGCAGTCATTGAACGCAGAGCTAAGCTTGCAAAGAGGTTAGAGTTGTACTGGAGTGCCCAATCAGAAATCGAGGCAGTTGCATGGTCCAAAGAGTCTAGGTGGCCAAGATATCTAATCTTACATGTTCTTTACCCCTCGTGACCTCGTCTAGCGATTCTCTCTCCTATTCTGGGGGCATATATAGCTTTTTCCCTGTAGTAGGTTAGGTCATTTAATAGATCACTGCATTGGTACGATGTCATTTGGTTGTGCTTTTGTTAGTGCTTAAGAATCTAGGAGACACCTTGTTGGTGTAGTCTTATATCACAACAAGTTCATATATTTAGTCACAAAAAAACAAGTTCATATATTGTGCTTTTATTAGCTTGCATTCCTTTGCTCCAAGGACGGAGCCAGCGGTGGCGCAAGGGGGCTCATGCCCCCCCTACCGCCGTCTAAAAAGAATCAAAATTACTTGCAATTTGTAGTAGAGGGAGTAGATTTTAAACTTTTTAGATATAGAAGCATAAAACATGAACATAGCGCTAGATACATGACTTCGAGTCAAAACTTCGAGTGGAGGCAACCTTCCTCACTTGATATCTTATTTTCTTGTTATAGCAAATGTTTTTTTTATTAACAAATGGATATTTTTGCTAGTACATGGATGAGTACTCTACATCGATATATGGATGGATGAAAGTGGAGATAAATATATAGAGATACACATAAAACAAACTCTTCACGGGACCGTGGTCTTTTGGAGAAAGACACGTGGCACCTGGTCAAAAACTTTGACTCCAGGCAACCCCCAAGCCCTCCTACATAGTAAAATCATGGCGGAAATCTACAAACTTCACAGGAACTTCAAGGGGGCTTTCGGGGACTCTGTGGGATCGGTGGCAGTAGGGGGGCTCAAGCACTCTTGCCCCACCGCTGGCTCCGTCCCTATGTAAAGATCTCCTTCAACATATTGTAGCTTCCTTGTTGTTGAGTAGTGTGCTTATATAGTCTTCACTACATCCAATATGTTCATAAATATTTCAATCCTACAAGCACTTCCCTTGTTGAAGAATGCCTTACGAGGTATAATGGAACTGTCATATCTTATAATTCTACCATTTGGTATGCAGATGAAGTAACATTCTAAACTTCTCGGTAAAGATCTAGCAGCCATTGAACGCAGAGCTAAGCTTGCAAAGAGGTTAGAGTTGTACTAGAGTGCCCAATTAGAATTTGAGTTGGTTGCATGGTCCAAATAGCCAAGATGGCCAAGATATCTAATATTACATGTCCTTTACCCCTCGTGGCCTCATCTAGCGATTCTCTCTCCTATTCTGGGGCATATATAGCTTTTTTCCTGTAGTAGGTTAGGTTGTTCTATAGATCACCGTAGTGGTATGATGTTATTTGGTTGTGCTTTTGTTAGTGCTTTTATTAGCTTGCATTCCTTTGCTCCAAGGACGGAGCCAGCGAAGGCGCAGGGGGCTCGTGCCCCCCTTACCGCTGCAAATGCCAAAGAGGCCCCTTCCCCCCGAGCCTCCCTTAAACTTTTTGTGAAGCTTGTAGATTTCCATCATGATTTTACTGTGTAAGAGGGGCCGAGGTTGGTGACTTGGGTTAGCCCAAAGTCTACTTTTCCTCCACCAATTTTTTGGAAGTCCGCTTTTGCTCCTTAAACTTCAAAATCGGGCAAATCGACTCCCTCAACTTTTCAATCCGCGCATTTTACCTCCTTGGAGCGGTATTGAAGGTTGTTTTGTCTTCTTTATTTTTTTATTTATTATTATTGAATCTTTGGAAAACATAAAAAATTATAAAATATAAAATCTATTTTTGTTGGACTCAATATGAGTAGATCTACACAATAAATATATAATATGATATACTTTTGTTCAAAATTTTGGAGTAGATTTAAAAACATAGATTTAAATTACAATAAAAATCTGTACTAAAGTATACCATATTATTTATTTATTTCTGCTTGTATTATTTTTGCACAGACGACAAGAGACATAAATGGACCGGCCCATAATTTTCAGCCGGCCCAGCACCCGGAGATTGGTTGGTTTCATCCATCCATCCGTCACAATCTTTTTCCTATAGGCAGCTTGTCTTGCGAGACAACTCTGGTGATCTTTGCCAAGCAGTTGTCCACCGGCCTCGGGTGCGGCAGGTTCGTCCTCGTCAGCCTGCATGCCATGCCATCATCAGCTTCGTTCTTGTTCCTATGCCTTGGTAAACTCTGAAACAACGAACTGCTTACTTGTAGCCGAGTAGGAAGTGGTGGAGGAAGATGGAGATCTCGAGATTGGCAAGGTCTTTGCCGAGGCAGAGTCTGGCGCCGAGCTGGCCCGGTGGTGGATCCGAAGAGGGTAACGGGTTGTCGCCCAGGATGTAGTCCACCTGCATGCAAGGTTTTTCTGTGAGCTTTATGGACGGGAAAACGGCGGATCGAGGACATACCTGGCGCTTGGCGACGCGGCGGAGCTGGATGGGCGACGCCGACGACGAGCCGCCGCAGGAGACGCGGGCATCGGCGTGGCTGAGGTAGTTGGAGTAGGCGAGGAGCAGGAAGGAGAGCGACGTCACGTGCTGCATGTTGCTGTTGCCCACCTTGAAGAGGAGACCGCCTGCAGCAGCCATGGGGGCATGGAGTCAGTCGACATGTTGAGTGCATCCATGGTTGCAAGAAACAGTGGTGAGTACGTTGACCATTGTTGACCATTGACATACCTGGGGAGTACTGGATCTGAGGGTGGCCGGAGATGCCCGGCAGGAGGCTGCAGATGAAGTTGTCGGCGTTCTCACGGTCACGGAACGACCGGAAGAACTCGTCCTTGCCCATCAGAACCTCCTGCGGAAACGATAGTGGATCGTGAGTAGTATTCACGGAACGACCGAGCTGCGCCACGCCTCACGCCGGCCGGGAGCCGAGCACGAGACGGGGCCGAGACCAGACAAGCATTCCTGACTTCCTGGACCCCTACCAATGCAATGCGCAATCCTAGGCTGTGCTCTATAAGCTGTGGACTAGTACCGCAGTGTCACAATTGCTCGTTGCTAGTAGTAGTTCCCGTGGTCCAGTAGTACAGCATTGCGCAAACGCGAAAACGCATCAAAATGTGCAAAACGGTGCAGCTAAGCTGGTGAACATTACAGTTACAAGCAGTGCAAGGCGTGCTTGTTATCCCACCCGAACTCATTGATCGAAACGCTCGCACCAAGCGCCACCTCATTCATCTTAATATACTCGCGGCACACCCTCCTCCTCGACGCCCGGTGCAGCCGCGCGGCGCCCCACAGCAGCTCGTCCTGGTACCCGTCGTAGTCGCAGTAGCACGGGCACTCCGCCGCCCTCAAGCTACTGCTATACGCGCCCCGGTGCCGGTCCGCGAACTCGAACACCTCGACGGCGCGGTCCAGGAGCCTGGCGGCGTACGCCGCGTCCCCGGCGTCGCGGAACACGATGGACGCCGCCGCCAGCGCCGCCGCGGTCTCGGCGGCCACGTCCGACCCCGGATGCGACGCGTCGACGTGGTAGACGGTGCGCGGGGTGTCCATGTCCTCCGGCCGCTCCCAGCACGCGTAGTCCCGCGACGCGTCGCCGACCTGCACGTAGACGACGCCGGGGGTGGAGGTCGCCTTGAGGAGGTAGTCCGTCGGCCGTCGCCCACCGCAGCGCGGCGCGGGCCGGAGATCGGCGGCTACACCGTGCCTAAGGGCGCCGAGGTGAACTTCCTGGTGGCGGAGATGGGCCGCGACGAGGCCGTGTGGACGGCGGCGGGAGAGTTCCGGCCGGAGAGGTTCCTGGACGGCGGCGAGGGGAGCGACGTCGACATCACCGGGACCAAGGAGATCAAGATGATGCCTTTCGGCGCCGGGAGGCGCATCTGTCCCGGCTACGCGCTGGGCATGCACCACGCCAAGTACTCGTGGCGAGGTTGGTGCAGGACCTGGAGTGGCTGCCGGCGGCGGATGGCGAGCTAGTCGACATGGCCGAGCAGATGGAGTTCACCACCGTCATGAAACACCCGCTCCGAGCTCGCGTCGTGCCAAGGCATTGATCTGAGTAGATCAAAACTGGAGGAAGCAATTAGACCGTACTTTGTCAGACTTTATTTTTAATCTTGGACAGTTGAAGATCGATGATGCTTGCTTAAACTATGATGGGAAACAAGTTTAAACTATGAATGACTGGATTTCTGTATGCGGTTTTAGGGCCTGTTTGGTAGGAATTTTCCATGGGCTACAAAGTTGTTTTTCACCTTCTCCTATTTAAGTTGGCTTTTGTGCCAGTTCAATATGACATGACATCACCTATTTACTAGTAATAAAGCTGAGTTGTGCCAGATCAATATGACATCACCTATGCATAGGAGCAACAGTTACCTTGGCAGGCATAAAAACAAGAGTAAAATGCACCGTAGGTCCACGAACTTGCGCGGGTGTGTCATATAGGTCCATGAACTTGCAAAACGCGTTTTTGGGCCCTTCAACTTGCGCGGGTGTGTCATATAGGTCCATGAACTTGCAAAACGCGTTTTTGGTCCCTTCAACTTGCGTGGGTGTGTCATATAGGTCCACTTTTCTTTTTTTTAGCACACACGCACACACAGCACACACGCACAGCACACGGCACACACGCACACTGTTTTTTATTTTATTTTTTAGTCAAGTTTTTTTAGTTTCATTTTTTATCACCCTTTTAGGTTTGAAATATCTTTCTAAATCCTACATAGTTCCCTCACAATATTTTCTATTTTTTCAGTGTTTTTAGTTTCCGTTTTCAGTCAATTATATAAATCTATTTTTAGTTTCAATTTCCGGTCACCCTTTTAGAACCTTCGAACCTAACTTTTAGGTTGAAGGTTCTAAAAGGGTGACCGAAAAATTGAAACTAAAAATAGATTTATAAAATTGACTGAAAATAGAAACTAAAAACACTGAAAAAAATATAAGCTATTGTGAGGGAACTATGTAGGATTTAGAAAGATATTTCAAACCTAAAAGGGTGACAAAAAATGAAACTAAAAAAAACTTGACTATAAACTAAAATAAAAAACAGTGTGCGTGTGTGTTGTGTGTTGTGCGTGTGTGCTGTGTGTGCGTGTGTGCTCTGTGTGTGTGCGCGCTAACAAAAAAAGAAAAGTGGACCTATATGACACACCCACACAAGTTGAAGGCCTAAAAACGCGTTTTGCGAGTTCATGGACCTATATGACACACCCACGCAAGTTGAAGGGCCCAAAAACACGTTTTGCAAGTTCATGGAGCTATATGACACACCCGCGCAAGTTCGTGGACCTGCGGTGCATTTTACTCTAAAAACAATTGTAGCAGTACCACGTACATGCCAAAGCATGGAGAAACTTTCAAGGAAGACAGCCTCCAGTATCACCGATGACTCGATGAGCCAAACAAGACAGAAAAGGACGTACAAAGACCTTTGACCTATGCTGTGTGCTTTCATATCTTCATCAAACCAATGTTTCCTGTGAACAATACCATGACCAGCAATACCTTGTGGCCTAAACGATCTCTACTTACAATCCCCAAGTTCCTTGCAGTTATTCCATTACCAGTCTCAAATTTAGTGCTTTGGAAAACTACCTATCACACCATTTCTGCTTACCTAGCCAACCTAAAGCATGGTGTTCCGGAAGGTAGAAACTAATCTTGGTGATAACAGCATGACAAATGCCAAGATTGAGCCAAAGAACATCTTGGTCAGGTAATGCATCAGGTCCATGCTGGCACCAGGGTCTTCAGGCTTTCTGGTCCCGAGTGCTGAAGCAGAGGGCAGGGCTTCCACAACAGCATCTGCGCTGTTGGGTTAAGCGCAGTCTGTAATCTTGCTGAAAAACTAGCGAGTCCTCGAAGGTCTGAAGCTAGGTCGTGTCCTCGAAGGTCTGAGGCTAGGTGTCGCTTCTTTGCTCTGTCTTCTCTTTTGCTTGCTGCCTGAAACATATGCTTTGTATTTCCGTTTTTCTTATAAATGGAAATGGGGAGTCCCCGTATCCAAAAAAAAAAAAAAAAAAAGGTGGTTCATAGTTGTGTGTTGTTGTTAAAGCCTTTGTGAGCTCGTCATGGGAATACTGTGCAGCTCGTCATGGGAAGAGGTCCAAACGGGATGAGATTATTGGGGGTACTAACTAAAAAATGAAGCTACCTGATACAGAAAAGAAATGTCAGGTTTGCGCAAAGAAGAAGAAGAGAAATGTCAGGAACTTGTGGTCGTGGATGCGGATTCTGGCCGACTTGAATGCCAAGTCAAAACAAGACGCTCCGATAATGATAGACCATGGCCTGAAATGGCAGTTGTGTGTCTCGTGATTGAATGGATGATGAAGCGCGCCTCAAATTACCGGAAGCAACGAGCCGTCTCTGCATGCCCAGTCCAACTTGCCTTGTACGGTATGATGTCGGTATGATGTCCTTTACTTCCTGAGCTTGTGATTGAGGTACGATGGCATCTGCACTTACGCAGACATGTACCATTGGGACCGATGTATTTGTCAGAATAGGCAGTGTTTATTTTTAGCCTTTTTTACATATGGAATTTCAGATTTCAGAAGAAGAAACGTTTTCGTGTGCTCTTCAGTTAACATGAAGGACGTGGGCCATGGCCCCCATAGGAAGCACAGGCTTGGTGGACTTTGCGTGTCCGGCCATGGCCCATAGGAAAGCACAGCCCGGTGATGCCTCGTCGTCCTTCTCCTTCTCGATGTGGCCTCGTGCAGTCCGACAGAGTACTTAAAAAAAGAGTTAAATACACAGGTGGCCCTTGAACTTATCGTGCCGTGCCACTTAGATCCACGAACTCTCAAACTCGAATTCTGGCCCCCTGAACTTGTAAAGTTGTTCACCGCAGGTCCATAACCCCTTAAGACATGCTGACTAAGATAACTTTTTGCAAAACTGACCCTGCCATATTAATCTTCTACCTCCGGCCGGTCATCCTAGCTGAGGTTGTTGGAATGTGCAGCACGTCCCGTCCCGCAGGAAGCTTGCCTGTGCTAGGTAGCTAGCTCTCACATGCGCTGCACCTACAGGTGGTCGGCGAGGCTCGGACGATCGGGCCTGGAGATCTCTCTCGGTGCTGGCGCTCGGCATTGGGGCCCAGCGCATCTGCGTCCATGCCATCTGTGCGCGCCGCGGCAAGCTGCTGGCTCTGGCGCTGCACCACACCGTGCTGTTCCTCCTCGCCATGGCGTTTTGGCCATCTCCCTGCCGTGAGTCACCTCCATGGGTTGCGTGCTCAAGCTGCTCGGGCAGGACGAGGGCGTGGTGGACGCGGTGCTGGAGTCGGACGAGAGCGACAGCCACGACGCGGCAAGGTGGTGGCGTGGTGCGAGCAAATGTGCGTTCTCTCGCACGGCCGCGCGTCGATTGCTTCGTGAGCAAATGCGCGTTCTCTCGCACGGCTGCGTCGGTTGCTTCATGATGCACTGCTGCCGGAACTCGACCGTGGAGGATTGGAGGCACTCGCATCCGCGGTCCGGCGTGCCGGCCATCACCTATTCACCTTCTCCCTGCCTGGACTAACCAACCTACCAACTCAAGTTCCTGGAGGACGTGTACCACGTCGGCGTCTGGCTGCCGAAGCCAATGGTGCATGATGCTCTGCGCTGCAGCGTTGAGGAGGTCAATGGCGCCAATCACTTCGAGCTCGTGCTAGTGTCATGCGAGTGCATGGCGCAGACAGTGGCACACAGGATCCGAGCCAAGGTACGCGACGTAGCAGAAGCTCCCGGGGGGCGCTCTGTCGCTGGCGGCGCTCTGCCGAGGGCGCCTCTGGACGCACAGCCAGGGCAAGGATGCCTCGAGGTAGAAGATAACAATGTCTGGGTGTTTTTTTTTGCAAAAAGTTGTCCTAGTTAGCATGTCTTAAGGGGTTATGGACCTACGGTGCACGACTTTACAAGTTTAGGGGGCTAGATTTCGAGTCTGAGAGTTCGTGGACCTAAGTGGCACAGCGTCACAAGTTCAAGGGCCGTCCGTGTATTTGACTCTTAAAAAAACATTCCTCGACAGAGTTGAGGAAGTTGTTAGAGATTTTTTTTTCACCAAAATCTCAATTTCTATCGATACGAAAGATATACAAAAGCTCTCTTATAGTTGCTTTGAGTTGGCTGAACATTTCGAAGTGGAGGCCCATCAGTTTGGTCACTTGGTTTCCTGAACGGATAATCTCCGACAGCGTGGAGTTGTCGACCAGAGCTCCGACGGCGACTGGCAGGCCGAGACAGGCCGAGACAGCCAGCGGCCAGCCAGCGACATTTATTATGGGGACGTCCAGGGTTCAAATCCCAACAATCGTTATTAAGTGTGTGATCTTCGTGAGTAGAGGTCCCAGGTTCCATATCCCAACTAGCGCGTGATTTTCTTGAGAAAAATGCTAGCGTTGGCCTCCCCACATTTGAAATTTTATTTCCTAATTTTTTAGCATTTTTGGGATTCTAAAAAAACAATATCAGTGGCGGGTCAAAAGGCACTGATGCCAACCCTGCATCATCAGTGCTGGTGTGCGAGTGCAGGTTCAAAATTCGGTACTGACGTGGCCTCTAGAACTGTCACTGATAGCCAAATCTAAAGTAGTGTTTGTGTGGCTATAAAATTAAGAATGTAAAAATAATTCAAGTATTTCAAATTTGGTCCTGATTGGGAATAAAATTTTTATTTTATAATAATATGAATGGGAACTGCTCCGGTACTCCCTTTTCTAAAAATGACACAAATCTCAAAGCAGTTAATTAAAAAATAATTATTTTTTATTTGATTTGTTGCCTGGATCATGGTTGGGCTGTCCAACCTCCTGAGCCCAGCCCATACGCTCTAATCTGTTATGCTCTACTTGGTTAATTCGCCGGAGACGTCGTGAGCAACAACGGCTGGAGGACGCTCTCTGCTCCTCCCCGTACGCCCCTGATCCCATTTTATCGTGTTGTGGCACTGAGCTTTAGCGTCGCTACTGTTGCTGTTGAAGAAGAAGACACCGGTGAAGGCGTCTAGGTTGCAAGTTGCCACCGCTACTTCGAGAAGAGCACAGGCGCCTAGCAGGGCGCGCGGCGCACCACGTCCGCGGCCATCACCCTGGCCAGACGGCCTGGTCGTGCAACGGCAGGGTCACGCCGGCTAGGAAAGAAGGCGTCAACTTGCGTGATGAGTAGGGACAGAAGGCAAGGCACCACACGTCGTGACGCCAGAACGAGATCAGTTATCAGTACCAGCACAACACATACACAATACAACCGACCACAAGCTCCGGCTAAACAGCAGCCCTACTAACCGAGAAATCGTGGCGCTGGTGTATGTGCACGTAGGTCGATGTCGGGTGTCGCGCACTGGAATTCGGGGACTGCACCTCACAGCTGGCTGGACCATATCAGGCCGAGTTTATAAAGCTTTGGGCATGGCATGGCGGATGGGAGGGGTGGAGGAGCGGGACGAAGTGCCGCTATGCAGCCGGTGGCGCGGCGGGGCGCGGCTAAGCCCCGGCCAGTGGTCCGACATCTTTCTCAAAGGCGACGGTGGCACCGTCGAAGCTCCATGCCGCAACACTACGAAACGGGATCCGGGGAGGAACAGAGAGAACGTCCGCCGGCCGCTGCTGCTGTTGACGCCGTCTCCAACAAATTAACGAGCAAAGCGGACGGGATGGGCTCTAGCCTATGTTGGACAGGTTAAGCCCAACCGTAACCCACACAACAAATCAAATAGAAATATAATTAATTAATCATTTTCTTTAATTAGATGCTTTGAGATGTGTGCCATTTTAAGGAAGGGAGTACCGGAGCAGTTCTCATATGAATATGATATGTTAGAAAGAAGAAGACATATTTTTATGTGACTCTTACTATAACGGGGCTAGAGCCGGGGGACACGTGGCGGCTCCGGGAGGGGGCTGGCAGCATAGGTGGTGGCGGCTCGGGGCGGCGGTGGCTGGCGCGAGCGCAGCGGTGGCTGTTGGGGCGGCGGGTGAGAGAGAGAAGAGATAAGGGATTGACCCTTTTTCTTTATTGCCTTGCCTTTGATGATTACACCTTGTATTTATTGCCGGAACTAACCTCAATCCTAAGTAGACTAGGAAACCTTTATCTTAGACTTTTCTTTTTACAAATCTATCCCTCTTTTTCTATTTTATTCAATTCTCCCTATTATAGGAGTTCTAATTAAGGAAGTCGAGCTGGATGACGGATGCATGACGGATTGGGGGATGCACCCCCTCCTCCCGGCGGCGGCTGCATGGCCCACAGCGGCGGCGGCGGTCGGCTCCTCGTCCGATCCCATTGACGGTCCAAATTCTTTCACTTTCTCTTGGGCCTTCGTTATACTTGTTACACTTACTCCTGTACTCTATATCAAGACCATGTATTTCAGGAAAATAGGAAAGCACACTGTGATAAAACGCTCTGTTGAAATATCATTTAGGTAGCATTATATAATCGGAATCAGAGCAATTAAAACCTTGGTTAATTTGTACCATTCATAATAAAAAAATGCTTTGATGGAGCCTAATTTGATTAGGCAGAACTAAATATATACGCAATTGAACTCTGATTGATTTGGTAGGATGATGAACGTAATGTATTCGTGGAACGTAATGTCATTTAGGCAGGGAATGACTACGATTTATATCTAGGTTATTTTGTATTCATTGTGACGACCGTTTCAATAACGGAATACACAGAAGGGCAGGAGTAAATGCAATTCAACTCTGATTCATTTGGACTCTCATGCGTGGCTATATATACTGGAGCCAGGGACGATATTCGATATCGACTCATATATCACATTCCCATCCCATATAGTTTGATACGTACTACGTGTGGGCTTTTGCTAGCAACTTTCTGAGTGGATCATCAGTACTCATGGCCAAGCAGCAAATTCTCCTCCTTGTCATCGTGGCCTGCATCGCGTATGCGGCGAGCATGACGGCAGCTGCGACAGGGACGGCATACGACATCCTCGACGTAAACAACTTACCGCGTGGCCTCCTTCCCCAGGGCGTGAAATCGTTCGTTCTCAACCCGGACGGCAAACTAGAAGTGACCCTCGCCGGTCAGTGTGAGATTCCAGTCACCTTCGGCGGCCAACAGCTCAAGATCCGATTCTCCAGCACGGTTGGAGGGGTCATCCAGCCCGGTTCGATCCATGAAGTGTACGGCGTGGATGTGCAGGTGAAGTTCGGCTGGCTCGGCATCAGGCAAGTCGACCGTGCCGGTGATCAACTCACATTTCAGGCCAAGGACTTCACACAGTCGTTTCCTGTCAGCACCTTAACCGTGAGCCAGTCCTGCAGCTAATCGTTCGAGGCGCCGGTCGATCCCAATGCTGGAATGCCGCACAGCCGCGGGCGAATGTGTGCTGTGCAGCATTTCGTTGAATTTTCAAATTTTGTCTTTACTGTAAAGAACAAGCATGAATATTTTTTTTTTTTTTTATAAAGGGTGTGAGAGTTTGAAAATGTGTCTTTACTCGTGGCTTGATACCCTAAGAAATACGGAAATTTTGCTGTATGATATAGGAGAAATATAGAATTGCCAATTCACAATACAAACGACAAATAACCACACTTTCTCATAATTGCACTAACACAAAAAATTTTGTCGTCTGCAGTGTAAATTGGCCTATTTCATGTTTCTCCAATGTTCTAGAGCAATTTTTTCAACAAAATAATACAGCTTATTGTGTATCTTGGTTCGCTGAGGCCTCCTAGAGTTACCTCGTAGGCGTCTGATAGGAACTGCCATCGTGATGCACCCTTTATCAAATCTATACCTTCTATATAAACAAACTCCACTAAGCTATTTTTCTGCATTCTCCTTGCGCCACATCAGCAATTTTTTAGTTACAAACAAATCCCATCTCCATCCATCCTACGCGATGCATGCATCTATATCCTGGTCAATTTCTAGAACGTCAAGAGGCTCCCGTGATCCACTTACCTCTCTCAAGTAATCGTCGTCATTATCCTCTTCACCTTCCATTTGGTAACTGGTCATAGTGCTAAAAATAGTGCCACCAACTCACTCCACCACTCGGCCATCAAGAGTCTTTTTGTATTCGTGCGAGAAGGTTGAAATAGATATGGCCATTAGCCTTCCTAGGCTATATATATCTAAACAGCTGGGATGCAGTATTATACGTTGAGAAATGAACAGCTTGGTGTATGTCTAATCACCAGAACTAGCGTACACGCTCTCTGATAGATGCTTGCTCCCGGACCTGCAGATCACCGCTCTAGGGTGTAGCTTTCTGAAGAGAAAAAAGGTTAGTGGATTTCATGTATGGAGTTTTAATATTTTATTTGGGGTGCGGCTTCTTACTTCAGATTTGTATGTATATGGTATTGATAGTTTGATTCCAATGAGTAAGCTTATGTTATATCCGCACATACACATCACATCACTACCGGAGACAGACTCTTTGCCGACGGCCCAGAAGTTTGCCGATGGCCAAGGAATAAGCCATCGGCAAACAAGTGGCTTTGCCGATGGTAAAATAAAGCCATCGGCAAATAAATGCCATCGGCAAAGCGCTTGTTTGGCGACGGCCGGGCCATCGGCAAACACAAGCAAACGGCAGAGCAAGATTTTGCCGATGGCCAGGCCATCGACATAGGCCCACCATCGGCAAAGTTTGCCAGGAGCGGACGGCGGCCGACGCCGTCGAAGCCGACGGTAGCGCCGTTAGGCCATCGGCAAACAGCCTCATTTGCCGATGGCCACGGCCAACGGCAAAGCGCTGCCACGTGGCTGCCTGGGGAGCGCCCAGGCCCACCATTTGTGCCGATGGCCGGCCATCGGCAAAGCCTCTTTGCCGATGGCTTTACAAGGCCATCGGCAAACAATTTTTTTTTTTTCCTTCCCATTTTTTCTGGTGTCTTCCTACACCACATACAACCTAGCTTCAAAAATTGGGACAATTTTGAGTTTTGTGGCTATATTTCGTTAATTTTTTTGGTTTCTTTGAATTTTCCCGTAACTCTAAATTTGAACTGCAGGTACATGAAATAATGCAAACTTTTGATTCGAAAAATGATATTCATAATGCTCGGAGTATGTTGAGGCCGTATCCGGACCTCGCATGAAATTACGACCTGTTGGCCTCGTAACATGGGGAGTGACGTGCCGAAAGTGTTTTTAAATTGTATAAAATCCAAACGAAATCCAAAATTGACGAAACTTGACCAGTTATGTTGTCATGGCATGTGTAGTGTGTGGTAAAAATTTCAAAAGTTTCGAGCAAGTTGTGACATCGGATGGCCAAAACTTCATTATCCAAAAAAAGAACAATTATTAATTTCCTCTCATTCACGTTTTGTCGACAAATTTACAAACTTCATATCTCATCCAACCTAATTCTGAATCTCATAATTCTTCAACCAAAAAAATCAAAAAGTCAAAAAATAATTTCCAAATTCCTCTCATTTGTGTTTTGCCGATAAATTTAGAACTATATGTCTCATCCATCTTAGCTCCAAAGTCCATAATTATAAAATAAAATACAATACAATAAAATAAAATTGGTGATTATCATTTTTCTCATTGCTAAATCATAAAACTTTAAGAACCACTGTAAAATCAATACATGCATATCAAACGTGGCGCGGCAACGCCGCGCGCCAAGTTTTCTAGTTTCTTACTTACATAGATTCTACTAGCTCTTAATACAATATTTGCATAATTTACTCTACAAGCCTCCATCGGCCTCTGCTTCCTTGCCTTGTTCTCTTGGAGACGGCAATGGCTGATCCGAACCGCCTTCTGTTGCATCTCCAAAAAGTTCAGCAACAACAGCAGCCCTTGCCGACTTTGCTTTTTCATCATCTCCAGACAGGTCAGTGATTGGAGCTTCCTTTGCCTCATCGCTGGGAGGCTCTCTGAATGATTCTACCATAGCCTCAGCAGACACATGCGTTTCAGTGTCAGCTTCATTAGATTCTGTATTTTCGCCACTAGGAGCAAGCTCGGTGTTTAGCTGCCCCTGCAAGGCAGCAGCAGTCTTCTCGGCGTCTGAATTTTCATGACTTCCCATAGTGTCACTGCTCGGGGTCGCCTTTACATCTTGGCAGTTGGATGGCTCATTTGATATATCTACCACGGCCTCACCAGATGGTTGCTTTTGCATTCCCATATCAGCTCCAACAAGTTTTGAGGTTTTACCACCAGTGAATGTTCGGCGTTTAGCTGTTCCTCAGCCCAGAGCTTGCAACCTCCTGCACCTCTTGGCAGAGTTGCTCGGTAGATATGTCTACAAGTGCCTCACCAGATGAAGGTGGTGGCAACTGCAGCTCCGTGCCAGCTTCACCAAGTTTAGCAATTTCACTACCATGAGCAACTTCAGTGCTTAGCTCTCTCTGTGCAGCAGCAGCCTCTTCCATCTGTGCATCTTCAGCATTTCCTGAAGGGCCAGTGCCTGGAGCCACATTTTCGTCTTGACTGAGTAGCTCACTAGACACGTTTACCATGGCCTCACCAGACATGCCAGCTTCACCAAGTTTCACATTTTCAATACCATGAGCAACTTCAGTGCTTAGCTCTCTCTGTGCAGCAGCAGCCTCTTCCATTTGTGCATCTTCAGCATTTCCTGAAATACCAGTGCTTGGAGCCACATTTTCGTCTTGACTGAGTAGCTCGCTAGACACTACCATGGCCTCACCGGATGTGCCAGCTTCACCAAGTTTCGCATTTTCACTACCATGGGCAACTTCAGTGCTTAGCTCTCTCTGTGCAGCAGCAGCCTCTTCCATCTGTGCATCTTCATCATTTCCTAAAGGACCTGTGCTTGGAGCCACCTTTTCGTCTTGGCTGAGTAGCTCACTAGATACGTCTACCATGGCCTCACCAGATGGAGGCAGTTGCTGTTCTGTGTCAGCTACCACAAGTTTTGAAGTTTCACCACCAGGTGAATGTTCAGTGTTTAGCCGTTTGATCTTAGCATTTTCATCAGTTCCTGAAGGCCTAGAGCTTGCAACCTCCTGCACCTCTTGGCTGAGTTGCTCCCTAGATATGTCCACCAGTGCCTCACCAGATGAGGGTGGTGGCAACTGCAGCTCCGTGCCAGCTTCACCGAGTTCCACATTTTCACTACCATGAGCATCTTTAGTGATTAGCTCTCTCTGTGCAGCAGCAGCCTCTTCCATCTGTGCATCTTCATCATTTCCTGAAGGACCTGTGCTTGGAGCAAGCTTTTCGTCTTGGCTGAGTAGCTCAGTAGATACGTCTACCATGGCCTCACCAGACGGAGGCAGTTGCTGTTCTGCGTCCACCAGTGCATCACCAGATGAGGGTGGTGGCAACTGCAGCTCCGTGCCAGCTTCACCGAGTTCCACATTTTCACTACCATGAGCATCTTTATTGATTAGCTCTCTCTGTGCATCTTCATCATTTCCTAAAGGACCTGTGCTTGGAGCCACCTTTTCGTCTACCATGGCCTCACCAGATGGAGGCAGTTGCTGTTCTGTGTCAGCTTCATCAACCTTTGCATTTTCAGCACGAGAAGCAGATTCCTCATTTATTGGTCCTTGAGCAGAAGCTTGATTTTCTGTTTTCACATTTTCACTATTCCCCAAAGGGTCACTGCTTGGAGCCTCCTTCACCTCCTGGCTGGGCAGCTCACTACACAATATCATGGCCTCCTCACCAGAGGAAGGTGCCAACTGCAGTTCAGTGTAAGATTCACCACCATGAGACTGCGCATCTTTGAATACTTCACCAGATGCATGAGACTCAGTGTCTTTGTATTCTTCGTTGATGGTAGAGGTATTAATAGCTTCTATGCTACCCCCTTCATGAGGAACAGTAGTTTCTTGAACAGGCTCTGATTCCACAACAGTTTCAGATGAAACAACATTGTCAAACCTCTGCTGCACATTCATCCCCTGTACTGGTTGCCAGTTCCACTTGCATAACAGAAGTTTCATCAGTTGGCATGGGTTCTGCAATGTTTTCAGATGAGGAAGCAAACATCGGTTCAACCGTCATCGCAGCAGTTGCACGAGAATCATTCTGCCAATCCATGTTCTCTGGGAGGGTAGAGGTGATTTGAGTAGGCATAGTTTCTTGGCGCTCAACACCAGCTCCTTCACTATCCGCAAAATCACCATCAGCTACTCAGGCAGCAGCATCCACCATTGAGTCTTCTGAAGAAGAATATCCTACTAAAGCCAGCTAGATGCTGTTTGTGCAATTGAAGCCATCTTTACTTGTTCTGAAACATGAGCTTCAACACCTGAAAAACCATACACAAAGTGAGCAACTGAGACAGATGACAAGTATCAGAGGGTGGGGGTGGGGGTGGGTGGACATTCACCTATCCCTGCTGTATCGTGCTCAGCAACAGCACGAGCCTCCTGGACAACAATCGTTCCAACAGCATCAGCACCAGAAGATTCTAACTTGCCAGCACAAACAACTTCTGCATCACAGGTATCTTTATCAGATTCAGCTATCGCCAGGGTAATCGCAGGAGGATCAATAAAATGGTCCTTGTTCGAGGTATCATGAAGGCCTTGGATCTCCTCTATATTAGTCTGAATACAAGGATCCTTGATACCTTCAGAGTCTGTTTTCCTTTGGCTGGGTGTTAGGTCCACGTCAGCACCACTGCTTATGTTATCTTGCAATGTGTCCTGTTCCCCACTAGATAATATAGCACCATCACCAGTTACATGCACTTCATGTGTGTGACACCCTAGATCATCTGTACAGAGATTAGATAAAAGCCTAATTGAATAGTAACTTCTTCAAAAGTTCAAATAATGCACAAACCTGGTGTAGAGGCTGCTTCTATAGCTGAAACCATCTTTCCTTGTTCCGAATTATTAGCCTCAATCTCAATACCTGGAATGCCAGATGCGCACAAGTACCTAGATATTAAGTACCAAAATAGAAACAAGAGTTTGATATAGAGTGAGGCGAGAAGTGCTTACCACGCAATTCAACTCCATGCAATCCCTTTTCTCCAGATTCAGCAAATAGAGGAGCATGTATATTTATGCCACTCTGATCACCTGTTTCCTCATGATCAGCAATGGCATTCTCCTTGACGCCCATTGTTTCAATCTCTGCAATCGTTTCGATTTTGGCTTGTTGTTCTGAACTATTAATTTCATCACCTGGGGAGAAAATAAACAGCAAAGGCATGAGTAAATGTTTATATCAATATAACTAAAGGTAATTCGAGTTTTAAACAGCGTGCAGACCTGGTGAGGATGCTTTTTTTTGTTCTGAATTATGTGCCTCCACACCTGAATAAGACAGCTGCACATGAGTGCCTAGGCCCATATACGTATTAAATGATGGAAAATATGGGCATTGTGCTGAGGACAGGGTGTGGGGATTACCAAGCACATCACTTCTAGGTAATGCAGGAACCTGTGCACTTATGTCATTAAGATCACCTGTTCCTCTTGTTCCCCCAAGATCAACAATTGCAGTCTCCTGGGACGCAATCTCTACAGCTGAAACCATAATTGTTTGCTGTTCTGAAATCGTGATGTCTGAAAGAAAGAGGACAAAGAATGATAAGAGACGCCAGTCGTAGTTACTATTGACCTTACAAAACAACAGAGAGGTACATACTATTCTATCTGAGACAAGAAGTGTAGTCCAGGTGTGTGTGGGCAGAAGTGGGTTAGAAACCTAAGATCAGTACCTTGTTCATCATTAGCAGGTGCTGATTCAGCAGGTGAAACCATCTTTGTTTGTTTCTCTGAATTAACTTCAGTGCCTGAAAATAGGAGAACAAACATACACAAGAAATTTAAGCCATTGTTACCTATTGACATTGAAAATAACTGCACAGGGAGTACTGCTCTCCTCACAGGAGTGGTGGGTCATGCATGTGATAAAAAAAAATACCTTGCATTTGCTCATCATCATTTGTAGGCAATAGTTCTGCAGTCGAAGCCACATTGGCTTGTCCTGTTTCATCAGGCAGTGCAGGAGTCTGTGTGCTCATATTTGCTGCACCAGACTGAACAGTAGATAATTCCTTGACCTCTGATGACTGCATTTCCATCAAGCCATCACCAAATGCATGAATCCCCAAATTATTGCGTGCTTCGCAATTATTAGAAGTAGCATTAGCTTCTCCAATATCCACTTGCATTGGAACAGCAGCTTCTTTATTTGGGTCCAATCCCATGACAGTTTCAGATAAAGCACTGCCAACCTTTGTTGTGCAGTATTCATCTGAGTTTGGTGCCTCTGGTTCGGCTTGAATAACAGAAGTTTCACCAATTGGATTGGGTGCTGGAACAAGAAGCTCAGATGAGGCAGTAGGACCACCATGCTTCAGTACAGAGCAGTCCTCTTCCAACCGAGGGGATTCATTTAGCGTAGAACCACAAATCATAGTTTGTTTTGTCTGTGTCTCAACATGCTCTAACACAGCAGATTGCTTTCCAACAGAGTGAACCATTTCTACAGTCTGTTCAGCTCCTTTAGCAACAATACAATCACCATCAGGTTCTTCCTTGCAGGCATCCATAAACACTACTGCATCTATGGTTTCCTCTTGGTTTGTAACAGTAGTTTCTCGAGTTTGTTCTACAGCAGCAAGTAAATTAGGTGCTTCTGAATGGCCACTGCCAGTAAGATCTTCAGTAGGTTCTTTCTCACACACAATACCTATCGTGGAACATGATGTACCATGAACATCATCACGCAGCGGACTGTCAGTTTTGTGACTCAAATCCCCAGTTCCTTTTGTTCCCTCAAAATCAGTAACATCTGGCCCTTGGATACCGACAGTTTCAGCCTCAATACAAGAAGATTCTAATCTGCTAGCACAAACAGTTTCAGCATCACAAGTAACTTTGTTAGACTCAACTATCAACAGGGTACTTGCAGGAGGATCATTTCCAGTATGCAATGTGTGGCTTTGCTTATTCAGATCAGAATTCTCCGATACAATAACAGTGCTTTCTTCCATCGGTTCTCGTGTGGTTTCAACAGGATTAATAATGGTGTCCTCACTTTTATTATTAGAACTATAATTTGCATTGGGATGGATTGGGTCATCACCACCAGTCCTATCTTCACAAGATACATGACCCTCAAGATCATTGTGTGCTTTGCAAACTGTGGGACTACCATCGGTAGACACACCAGATTCGGTGCACGAAGCATCCTCAGGTCCATCAGTATTCATGGCAGAATGGACTTCAACAATATTTTCTTTACTTTTGAATGTTTCACCAACTACTTGAGAAGAACAACGCTCATTCGTGTATTCTGAAGGAGAATTTCTTGCTACTGATGTATCATGAGAAGCTTCATCGTCCAAACTGTGAGTTTGATTGCCACCAGAACTATTGTCCAAAGCTTCTTCTGTTTTCACCTGCTCCTTCCTACTCTCCAAATTCTCCTCTTGACCTGGAGGCCAATCTGATTCAGTTGACTGTAAAGTAGCTTGAAAATGACTAGAACCCCTGGAAGCATCAACAGTTTGTGTGCCGACAATGTTCACATCACATTGCTTAGAACCAGTAACATTAACAGCAATGCCTTCACTGGGCAAGATATATGAGGCATCACAGGAGGCTTTGCTATCATCTTTTGTGGAGCCAGTAGTAATAGTGTCTTTATACAAGGCATCATGAGAGGCTTTGCTGTCAAGTTGTGATGCTTCAGACTGCCTTGCAGTTCCATCTGAACATGCTGCATCGGACTGGCAAGCAGCATGCTCAACTGTATCCTGCAATATATCTGTTGCTGCACTAGAAGCAAAGCATATTATCAGCAGCAGTCTCAAGATACACTTCATGTGTCGTGTGTTCCTCATCATTTGAAGGTGCTGACTCCACAGCTGAAACCATACTTGTTGGCTGCTCTGAACTACCAACCTCTATAGCTGAAAAGAAGAGCAAAGATATGCATAAAGTCAGCAGTTCGTACTAATGACCGTCAAAAAATTAACAGCAATAATGTTCTACTCTTAATCTGGGCCATGAACCGTGCCATGTGCGAGGATGAGTGTATGACGAGGAGTACCTTGCGTGTCTTCCGTGATGTGTGTAGTTTGAAAAAAAAGTCTGGTTGTCAAACAAATAATCTACATTAATTGTGACTAAAATAATTTGGCGCAGAAAAAGATGTCAACGATATGAGACAGAAAATGCTGTTAGGGTGCTTGTATGCGCTGACCTGTATTGATTTATATTAACCTATAATGCGTTGTCTCAGACTTAAATTGTTCATGTGCCAAATTCTAAAAATTAAACACTTATTAGTCGTTTCGGGTGCTAAATTGTTCATGTGCCAAATCCTAAAAATTAAACACCCAAGTAGTTGAAACAGAGTCCAACCAAAAGCGGCGGTGCCGAGCGGCGCCTGGAGCCCCGACGCACCCAGCGTCGCCAGCGCCGATGGCTCTCGACGAGCGTGAAGCCCTCAGCGTCGATGCGCCCATCGGACCGGGGAACGTGGAGTCCCTGAACATGAGGGCGTGCCTCCCCAGAAGTTACGAGCGGAGCAGCACGTGGAGCCCGACGGCTGCGGCGAGCTGTCGTCCTCCCTCTGCGCCGCCTGTTCTGGCGACATGGCCTGGACCCGCCCCCCGTCGGCGCCCGATGCGAAGGGGGCGGAGCCCGTCACAAGGGTTAGGGCCAGAGGCGGCGTGGTGCAGTGCACCTCGCTCCAGCGCAAGCACCTGGACCAGGTGGCATCCTCGTCGTCCGAGGCCTCCTCGACGAGGACCAGCACCTCCGCCGCCCGGTCGACCGCTGCGCCAAGCCCCGAAGCTGACGATGGCGCCGCGGGAGCCAGGGGCTCCACCGGACGCGAGCCCACGAACGGGCCCCCACCACCACCAGCAAGGCCACCCCGCGTGGGGAAGCTGTCGAGGCCGACGAAGGCGGCGGCGTCACGGAGGAGCCACGGCGCGGGGGAGCTTCCAACGGTGGGGACGAGGTCCTGACCATCGGAATCGGGCGCGCTGGGGGCGCCCCGGCCAGATCCGGCCCCTTCGGCATTAGGAGGGCAGCAGGCGGCGACGGAGGCCGGGCGGCCGTCGCGCACGGGCGCGAAGTGGGCGCCCCGGCCGGATCCGGCCCCTCTGGCATCAGGAGGGCAGGCGGCGTGACGGAGGCTAGGTGACCACCGCACACACCCCAACGCATGGCAGGAAAGGAAAGGCGGATGGGGCAGGGGGGATGGCAGATGAGAAGGGGAAGGGAGTGGTGGAGGCGGAAGCGAGCGCCGGGGCCAGGGATGCGCCAGCGGCGGCGTCGCGGGGGCGGCCGCCACGTGGCAACGGTCGGGGAGCGGGGAAGGTGAACAAAACCAATGCACTAGCAAATCTAAATGAGCAATATAAAGGTGTGTTTGGTTGGGAATGGCTTTTTAGAAAAGCTGTTGTGGGTTGTGAGCTGTGGAAAAACAGTGTGAAAAAGAACAAGTGGGAAAGCGAAGACCGCTTTGCCAGAGTCTTTATCAAACCGTAGATTGTCTGAGAAATACCTATAATGCCCTAAATGTCAGGGACATGTTTATATAAATTGTTCGTAACAAACTAATTTGTTCGCTAATTCACATGAAAATGACTATTTAAGCAAGGTTATTAATAGGTTTTTTTGTGCGAGAGGAGGCTAGTTCTTTTTTTAAACAAGATTGGGCGGCAGCCATGACAACTCGCGACTCGTGGTGCGGGAGGTATCGAGAGGATACGGAGAGGAATAGAAGAATAGAGCGAACCGTTATTTGTCCTCATAACAAGTGGCAGTGCTGTAGTTTTTTATCTCAAAAGCCAGTGAAAGCAGGGGGTAGAAGTGCTTTTGAGTTTATACTGTAACAAAAGCCAGCTTTTGTCAAAGGCAGCTTCAGCCTTTTAGCCCTTTGATGGGGCTTTTGGCTTTTGGGGGCAAAAGCCACAGCCAAAAGCCCAACCAAACACACCCTAAGTCGGGGATCCGGAGTAGTGAGCAATCTTTCCACACAGGATGTGTACATGTGATCAGTGCGTATTGGTCACCTTGGAGTTTGGATTCTCTCAAAGGTAGTGAGCAATCTTTACAAAGGTTAATCCACCCCTATACCCATTGCCAAAGTTCAATGTACTTGGCGCATTAGCTGGATACATAGAGAGATGACGCATTGCCAGCAGAAGCACAGCTTCGGGCGGTACGCGTTCCCGGCGCACGCCGTGGCGCTGTCGTTCTATTGGAACCCGTTCCTCGTCAAGGCCACGGGCAAGGCGGAGGACGAGAGCATCCCCTACAGGCTACAGCCACGTGCACCTCGACCAGCCCGGCGACCGGTGGGGAGCCGACGCCGACACGATCGACGTCGACGTGCTCGCCGTCGGCCACTGGCTGATGAACGGTGTCATCTACTACAACGGCAGCGAGGTGATAGCCGCCCACAACGCCCCCGCGGAGATGATTTACACCGTCATCGGCTACGCGTGGCCGCTCAAGATGGTGTACCGGACGGCCGTGGAGCGGCTTAGCTCCTCCGCTGGGGACGCCCGCCGTCGTCCCCAGACCTTGGTGGCTTGGTGCTCGCCACGTTCTCGCCGGCGCACTTCGACGGCCGACCGAACGATAGCCCCGGCCACGGCGAGCCGTACAAAGAAGGGGAGAAGGAGGTGGACTGGATCTGCAAGGAGCTAGGTCCGGGACATCGTGTACGATGAAGCGGAGGCCGCCAAGGCGAGGGGCAGCGCGACGACGAGGATCGAGGCGCTGGACGTGACGAAGCTGGCGACGGTGCGGCCAGACGGGCACCCCGGCGTGTACATGAACAGCGACCCGTTCAAGCACGGCGTGCCGGATAAGATTTACTTCGACTGCCTCCATTTCTGCCTGCCAGCCTGTCGACACCTTCAACGAGATAATAATGCAGATCCCTTAGGAACAGGCGGTGAAAACTAAGCTTAAGACCCTTTGTTATTCTGCCACGCTTTGTACGTATAATTGTATTGCACCTTGGTCGTGGATGAATGCGTCCAAGAGATCAAGCTAAACCGAGGATATGTACGTTGAGTAATGATTTCTTTTCTATAATTTCGAGGGACACAAATTGATGTGCTTAGAGCAAGTATTATAACCTACAAGAACAAGCTAAATCTGGCGTGGTGAGAGAAAATAGGAGAGAGATGAAAGCGGGCCACATGCAAAATGCCGGCTTTGAGAACTGGCAGCTTCTTAACCATTAGAGTTCTTCCATGTTGCAGCTATGTATTAAATATCGGCAGGTCCACCACTATTTCTTGCTGATCTGGGTGACGTGGGTCTTCACTAATACTTGCTCTTAAGCTGCACATTCTGAAGCTCTCAATGCCATATGCACGAGTACTCCGTATTTATTTAGATGTGTTTTAATGTTGACTGATACTCGTCCTAAAATAATGATCGTTTTCTATTTCTGAGAAAAAATAACTTTGACTAAATATATATTTAAAAATATCCTTATTTATGTTAAATATTAATATCTTAGGAAAGATCTTTCAATCTAGTTTTATTAATAAATTTATTTGAAGACACAAATATTGCATAATTTTTTCTATAAATTGAGTCAAATTTACGGGCACGGAAATCCAAAGCAACAATTAATTTGCTATCGAGGGAGTAGACTGTTTATGGCAACGCGAACTATTTTCTCATATAGAAATATAAAAGAATTCCAATATTAGATCCAAACACTATGTATGGGATAATACTAAGAACTGTCAAAAAAAATAAAAATTCTTGAACATGGAACAACCGAAGTAACAATAACAACATGACCAATTGTAAAAGCACATGGCGACAAGAAGTACAAAATATCAATCCTCTAGTCTGTACGTTTCATCTCATAGCATGCTGAACGCTTTGCATGCTCCAGTAAAGGGGGATTCACAAAATTCACATGCTGGGAGGGGGGCACGTGCCCTTTCGGTGTGACGGGTGTAACTATTGATAGAGTAACATACCATTATATATAATCATATAGACTTAATTATGACTGCTATTACCTTACTAGTAGTGATGGTATGCTCGACCTTGAGAAACTCCATCCTAAAATCCATCGTATATTGCCAAGTACGTTAGGCCAAACGGTTTCCATATCATTTCGCTTGGTTGTAGCGCCGCCTGTGGTACTGAAGCATCATGCCAACTACTCTATTCCCTTAGGGAAGCAGTTTAACAAGTGGGACTTTAGGTAAGACATTTGTAAGTAGGTCGATTCCTAGCTTGCGAAGAACTAACCTTTACAAAGAGGCTGGAGGTCTACAAGTCGACACGGAATGAGATTGATTGTGCGGTGAATCAACATCAGAGGAATGGAATAATAGGTATATTCTTGTTGTGCATATATAATTGCATATTATGGTATATTACTCTATGGATAGTCACATCATCAGTCACACCGAGTGGGCACGTGCCCTTACCCCCCCCCCTCTCTCCATCTGCCTGCCATCCCAATTTTGAACCCAATGACTCTATGAAATTGGATCTAGGTTTCATCAAACCCTACAGTTTTCATATAAATTCATTTTTGTATTTAGATCATGTGTATTTTTTTTGTTTTATCGATATTAAATTGGGAGTATATAAATTGCCCAAGTATTTTATCCATTCACTTGCATGTATATCTAAACAAATCATATTAACTTAAATTAAGGTGGATCTATATGGATGTTGTAGAGCTCAATGGGTATGATTTCATAGTTCACAAAATTTTCATGTGAAGACATATAGTTGTACAAGTAAATCAGTAATCGATACAACTTCATATCTGTATATGCTTCCAAGTAATAAGGTAGCTAAAAAAATGTTTGAGATAGAATACAAAAGTTGCTTAAGCAACTATTGGCTAGATACCTACTGTATTATCTAGGAGGGTGTTTTAATACACAGCTAATTGATAAGGTTGGATTGTTGGTGCACCTTGCTACTATTATCTCATTTGGGCTAACTAGTGAGATAGTTGTTATCTAGATGTCCAGGTAACAATTAGCTGCACTATTACCTATACCTATTTGATCCGAATCATCCAAAACAGACAATTATTAGTACTATTATCCACAAGGAATCGAACAGAGAGCTAAGAGCAACCACAATGTGCCTCAAAACCAGTCCATAGAGACTAAATTATTCCTTATGGCTTGGCTGAAACTTTGTGCAGAGAAGGAAGAGGGTGGCGTCATACCGGCAGAGGAGAAAGAGGAGGGCGGCGCCGGTACGAGGAAGAGGGTGGCGTCGGTTCAGGAGAGGAAGGCGGCGTCGGTGCAGAACAAGAAGAGGGCGGCGCTGGTGTGGTTGTGCAGAGAAGGAAGCAACGCTGATTTTTTTATGCGACATTGGGCCGCACTTTTTGGTCTATATAGCCTTTCACATTGTGGAGCTATCCATAACTATGGATCACTGACATAGGGTCCACTTATATGGATCACTTGGTCCATATACATTGTGGTTGCTCTAAGCTACTCTCCCTCTCTCTCCCCCTCCCTCCCCCCCCCCTCCCCCTCCCCCCGCGTCTTGCTTGCCTATTGCTCCATCTGCCTGTTGCTGTAGCTGCCCCTGCCTCAGAGTTCAATGCTACAGTAGCTAGCTGTAATTTCTCACCTGGTGGAGCATGTAATTTCTCACCATTCTGGTGGAGCAAGGAGAGAAAGGATTCAAAGGTTGTTTTGCTGTTGTAAAAAAAAATCGTTTGCTTGGTGCAAACCACATCTTCATGAATTGCACCGAAGAAATAGTTTGCACCGAATATTTTGCCTGTCCTATGAAAATATGTCGCATGAGACAAAACGTGTAAGACAAAATTTGGCATCGTATTTATTGTATATAAATAGTATGTTTTAGTAGTTTTTTTTGTTTCTAAATCTTAATTTGCTCTTAAATGCACTAATGTCATTTAATAATATATGTACTAAATTATGCAATCACGTTGAGCTGTTTATTAAATAGAAACAAAAATAAAACTCGTTTTCGAGGAGCCAAACTGAGGAAGCTTTTTCATCCCAGCCAGGCTTTGCTTGCATCCCATAAAACATGCTCAGGTCTTCTTTATTACCCAAACAAATGAAAACTGAATTCGAAGTCGGTCACGTTTCCTCGAGAAAAAACAGACTCGTTACGTAGATGTTTGAGATAGAAGACAAATGCTGTTTGTTAGAGCTACAAGACGGCACCGGCCAGAGTTGAGAGCCGCACCAGTGCACCACACCACACACCAGGGGCGGAGCTACAGGGTATGCTGTATATGCTACAGCATACCCTGCAATCCTACCGTGTATAGGAGTAGATATAGGTATTTTGTTATTAAAAAAAGAAAAACGCTAAACTTGAATACGGCAAGTGGTCACGGCCGTGGCCTGGTGGCTTCCGTGGAGCTTACTAAATTGTGAAATCAACCATCAGGTCCAGTGGAGTGTAGGGTTGTTGATATCGTCCGTCACACGTAAGGCAAAGACCCGGTAGACATACACGCTTAATTTTCTTCCAAAAATAGTGGACCAGAGCCATACACATGCACTTTCTAATCTTTGACCGTAAAATAGTAGCAAGACTCGTATATACCTCCCGGCTGGTTGACCGCCGTGCAAGTTCAGGTTTGTTCACCACTAATTGCCTCTATTTGCATAAAAAAAATTCCATGCTTGTTTAAGGTTATATATATATGTGCTCCAAATCCATGCCATTTAGAATGCACTACATTATTATAGAACAGAGAGGTATTGCTTTTATTCTTCTACTAAAAATATATGCAGTCAGAATTCACACAAATATTGTGTTTATATATAAAATTTTAAGAAACTCAAATCTCTTATTAAAGTCTCTCAAAATATTTGATAAAATTTCAGGTAACTTTTGGAATGACAAAAAAATTCGACTACTGACATTGGAAATCATCAAGGCACCGGCCTGGACTTGGCATCCCACGAAACTATGAATTTCTGAAACAAAGGTTAAATATTCAGAATCAAAGCTTACAAGAACAATTTGCACAACGTCATGTTGAACTGTTAGCTGGGTTCTGATATTGAAACAACCTGCAGTGGCCTAGCTTACAAATAGATAATTCCGTCCGTCCAAATGTTCGTGTCAACGCCAAACGGCAATATATATAAGTGAGATTCACAAGACTAAAAAAATACTACACTGAACCCGAGAACGAAGTACTTGAAGTAAAACAGTCATGGATGAATGCATCTTGTCTTATAATAACGAGTTGTGCATGAAAATATTACACACTCAACCTTAAACAAGTGGGAAAAACAAATATTGATTTTTAAGGTACATATCAATTGAATAATTTATGTAACAATAATACAAGCATACAGCCAGGGTTGTCTCTCATGGTTCCTCTGAAGATGGCTGATGGTTTGGAGGTTCAGTTTCAATGAGTGCCCACATCTTCTTCAGACATGGAATCCATTGTTCTCCAGTCTTCTTCACCAGCCGTGCCATTTTATCGAAGGACAGCAAGATATGAATGACAATGTACATAAAAACAGCAAGTACAAGTGCGAAAACATATATAGAAGTCTTTAGTTTCCGGCAGCTGCCTGCAGCATAAGCCCCAAGCAGCGCAAGCAGGTCCAGCACCATTGCTGTTTTCATGGGAAGGAGAGACCTCTTGTACTTGCTTATTGTGCTATTGAGCAGCAGGATGACTATGACCACCGATGCCATGAATGCGGTGGCATTGCAGTAGAAGAATGCCTTGTATCTTGGTGGATTAGTATCATGGAGGATCGGGTCGCCGGTGAAATGGCCGTCCCGGTCATCAGGCCAAAGCCCTCCTGGCGGAAGCAGCCCAGCTTGGTATGTAACGCTCACTGCGAGGGTTCCAATCAGAATTAGATCTTTTCGCCATTTATACTCAGATTTTCGGCTAGCCATGATGCTTCGCTTTCCGTTCTTGGATGGATGTGGACTCTTGAAAGGAGGGGCATGGAACATCCACTCAAAGAAGTAACTCACCTTATCTTTTGAAAAGGTTAGAACCAGAACTTGAGCCAGAACATAGGCAAAAACAACAGCAACTACTAGGATGGCATACACTGATGTTGATACTTTCCTGCAGCTTCCAGCCGCAAAAGCACCCATGAGACTGACCAGATCTAGTAGCATGCATCCATGCAGCAAGTAGCCATTGATTCCACTCTGGCATAACCTTTTGCTAACAAGCAACATGATCACAGCCAAGGATGACATAAAAGCAGTGGAGTTTAGGTAGAAGAATGCCATATAACGGCGTGGGAACTCATCATAGAACATTGGATAACCTGCTCTGTGCCCATCTTTGTTGTCGGGCCAGAAGCCACCTGGTGGGTTTATGCCAGACTGATACATGCTCGATGCTGCCAGAACAGCAAGCAACACGAGAAACTTGCGTCGCTTCTCCAAATCTTTCAGTTCAGGGTTATCATCTATTTCCTGAGCTGGTCCATCATCAGAGCTTCTTGTGCACACAAAGAGCAGGACGTGAACCATAACATAAGAGAAGACAAGAAAGACCAAGATTATAACATACAAAAGATGTGGAGAAAGTCCGGCTGCTGCCAGCAGCATATGCTCCCATCATACCAAAGAGATCGAAAATCATGGCTGTCTGCAATACATAACGTTTCAAGGCACCAACAGTGATCAAGTTGCTCTGGAGTAGAGTGATGATGACCAAAGAAGACACAAATGCGGTGGAATTACAATAGAAGAATGTGTTGTACCGCTTCGGACTGATGACCTCCAGGATAGGGTTTCCAGCACGATGCCCATCCTCATTGTCTAACCAAAACCCGCCAGGTGGATTCAACCCAGCTTGGTATGTAATGGTTGCTGCTAGGATTCCAAGTAATAAAAGGTATGTGCGCAGCTTTCTCATATCGTTCTTAGTATCACTAACAGTGTTTGTTGAAACATGATTGGATGGATGTTGTTGACCCAATGCTAATGGCATCTCCTGCTTGTCGGTTGTACTGTTACTCTCCGTAAGGAACGATTTTAGCTTCAAAATCAGCTTATCCTTTCCTCCTTTTATCCATTTTATGCACTCGCTGACAAACTCAGGTCGGGGCAGAATAGGTGCAATCCACTGAATGACGAGATATAGTAGGATAGCAGCGACAAGGGTGAACACATATATAGATGTATGGACTTCCTGCAGCTCCCTGCAGCATAAGCACCCATAAGGCCAAATAGGCTCACAAGAACACACAGATGAAGTGCATTCGACTTGACAGCATGATCCACTGCTGTGTTGCTGAGAAGCATGATGATAATGACAAGGGATCCGGCAAAAGCTGTGTCATTGCACGCCATGAAGGCCTTGAAGCGAATGGGATAGTGGTCTCTGAGCGCTAGGTCACCAGCTAGATGACCAGCACTTTTGTCAGGCCAGAATCCACCTGGTGTGTTTAGCCCTGCTGCATATATTACTGTGGTTGACAATGTGGCAAGAACCAGCAACAAGCTGCGTTTCTGCTCCAGTTCTTCCTTTTTTTTCTTGGGCAGAAGCATCTGGTTCATCATCTGTTATGCTCTGACTTCTGCTGAACATGCGTGCTAGAGAATCATTCCAGAACCTCTGAACATCCATCAAAGTTTGTTGAAGCCATGGAGATGCTAGATGACGGAAGAACACAACATGAAGTGCAACGTATGTGAAGACACCAACAAGCAGCACCCAGGTATACAAGGATGTTCTGATTTGCCTGCAGCTGCCTGCAGCATAGGCCCCCATAAGCCCGAGCAGGTTGAGTAACATCGCAAAATGCAGCGAGCGGAGCCAAATTGTATTGCAGCTGAGCTTCCTTACTAAGAGCAAGATCAAAACAATCAGAGACGCCATGAATGCTGTTGAGTTGCAGTAGAAGAATACCTTATACCGCTTTGGATAAGTAGATTGCAGGACAATATCGCTGGCAAGATGGCCATGCTGGTTATCTAGCCAGAGGCCACCTGGTGGGGCAAGTCCTGCCTGGTAGGTGATAGTTGCAGAAAGAATTGCCAGTAGCATCAAGTACTTCCGCAGCTTCCACACAAGCTCTGCCTCATCTGTACCGCTTGGCGTTTGGTCTACTTGTTGCTGCGGTTCTTTTTGACTCATGGTTCTTTCAGCCACATGACTGTTTCCTGGCTGCAGTTCAACCTCCATGCCCATAAGCTCGACGAACAAAGCAAATCTTTGGGTGCCTAACTATGAAGATTTCAACATTTTCTCTAATTGTAGGGTTGCAACAATATTTCAGTATACGCCGATATATACTGGGCCTTGTATGTATCACTGAATGTTAGACAGATCTGTATGTAGAAAATAAACAATGGCGTTGAATCCAATGTCACATTTGCAGGCATAAACTGCTGAAGGATAATATGGTAGGCATTATTATAATGTAAGAAACTTTGGTTTCCACCACCAAGGAAGGAAAAGTGCTTGTCCAAAAAGGAAAACAAAACAATGGTACATTATATTCAGTCGGTACCCACCTTTATTGAACATAGGAAGTATCTCCTGTAGTGGCATATAGTGAACAATTTAAAATCCAGTGTGCCTTAGGTTCATATTATAGTGATCTGCATAAGATTCTCAGAACAATATGTATTCACCACAGAAGGGGAGAATGGCACTGGACTTGATTCCAATGCAGCTTCTACAGTGTCCGCAGGATACCAAACTCCTTTTCCTTTATTATAAGTTATATGCTTTATTTTCTGTTGTGTATTTTAAATGAAAAATGCTTTGAATACAACTCTCAAGTACAACCATGCATCTAAACCATCCAAGCATTTATGAGCTTTTCAACCAAGTAATTTTAACTGTAAGATCTTGGGTTGAACTCAAATGATTGTGTGTGTAGTACACATTTTGAAACCAATGACTTACATGCACAGTTTGACTATTTAATATCTTACTAGACTACAGATGTGCACAAAATCACTGGCCCATGGCTCTTGTCATTTTAAGTGGTTGGCTTTCTTGGCTTTATTCGTTTCTACAACAGCTTTTTTACCCTCAACCACTTGGGACTTCAAGCCCTCCACCAAGAGCACATCCTTTTTATTCTCTAGTGCTGATCTTCTCTTAAAGTACAAGACTATGCTTCAAAATTATATAGAGATTCTAACATGATGGATTAACATTTAGGTTTTCTGTGTTGAACTGTAAAAAAATTATACATAATCCTATGAGTGCAATGACAGCAAGTTTGGGAGTAGGGATGTATACTTCCCGCCCACCTGTCCATATAAAGGGTTTGATCCATCCGTATTGCAGCACAGGTACTCAATGTTCCTTATCTGTCCTTATCCGAATCTGGACATTCATTGTCTGATACTAAATCTGAACCCAGATACTCAAAGATGGATATCTGAGACGGATATTTAGCTTACGGAGTATTTTATTTAGAATCCAAATATTCGTTGACCAAAATTATCCACAAGTATCTATACCCGAGTCATCTCATGTTACAAGTAGTAATATCAGCATTGCCATTTGCCTTTTTTTATCAGTCATTTGCCATTAAAAAGTTAGTTACATTTCAACTAATGTCAAAACAATCGTATGCCCTGTTTATTCCTCTGCTTGCTTCATGGCCAGATGGCCTGCTGCAGATAGGCCAGGAAAATCCCGGTTCTAACAGATTCTCACTCATACAACAATATCGTTTTAGCTACCAGGTCATTTTATCAAACATTGATGGAATATTACCACATGAGCATCATACTGGTAGGTGCATCCTGGTAGGGATTTGAGCCCACATACGTGCTTGGGTCAAGACATCACGTTGACCATCTCCTGTAAGAATCGTGCAACATTGCACTGACCTAGAACAAAGCAATTAAATCAGTAGTGCAAGTCCACAGGTCATGTTATAGGTGAATTGTATCCACAGATTAGTCCTGCCAAAATATCTACTCCATTCTTATGGGACAGTTAAGACAATTAGGTGTGCAAAAAAAGAAAATCCATACAGTAAAAGAAAGAAAACAATGTAGGGGAAGGTACTTGTCAAAAAAAAAAAAATGTAGGGGAAGGTATGAAACATGCCTAACGCAAAAGTTAACCTCAAGAGCCCCTGAAGACTGAAGTCATCAGGATTAAATTTAATGAATTTTGGCAGAAAGATGGAACCACATCCCATCTATGATCCACTTGATTGCTTCATTTCCAAAGAGAATTATCAAAATATCTACATTTACTCAGTGATGTTTGGAAGACTCATCAATTTCACCATTTGTATAAGTTGTATCCAATTAATAAATTAGTTGGGAAGGTTATTTTGTCCAATTCACCAGGTGGTCTACTGTCAATTAGCATCCTCCACATTACATTACCCTATGGATCTGATCCATTACTTATTTAACAATTTCCATTAAAAGGTAGTGTGCAGATGGTTAACTGAAAAAGAACTACCTTCATACATCACTACGGATTTTTGCAAATGCAAAGAGTAAAACATCACCAAGTGACTAATGATATACAGTGACTTCATGAAAACTGAAAAAATGAGATGAAAACTTTAAGATGTTTATGTCAGGAACGTCAGTTCAACAAATGACACATCAGGAATACAATTACACAGCCACAGGCATCTCCCCCAGTCGCCCAGCAGACAGCTGAAGGCTTAAAGGATCAGTTTTGATAGGTGCCGACATTTTTTCAGGCAAGGAATCCACTTTTCTCCTTCTTTCTGACCAATAAAGCCACCTCATCGAATGACAGCAACACATGTATCACAATGTAAATGAACACAGCAATTACAAGTGCAACTATGTATGCAGATGTCTTGAGCTTTCTGCAGCTGCCTGCGGCATATGCTCCGAGGAGACCAAACAAGTCCAACACCATTGCTGTCTTCATAGCAAGAAGAGATCTCCTGTACTTGCTTATTGTGTTGTTCAACAAGAGGATGACCATGACCATTGATGCCATGAATGCTGTGGCATTACAATAGAAGAACACTTTAAACCGTGATGGATGGGTAGCATGGAGGATTGGGTCGCCTGCAAAATGGCCTACCTTGTCATCAGGCCAAAACCCACCTGGCGGGAGTAGCCCAGCTTGGTATGTGACAGTGACTGCGAGAGTCCCGATCAGCATCAAATCTTTGCGCCATTTGTGTTCAGTTCTCTTTCTAGTCTGTATGCTTCTTTCGTGATTCGTGGATGGCTGTTGGAGCACAGGAGACCTAAAGGTGTGCATCCTTATCCATTCCAACAAATTGTTCACCTTGTCTTTTGCAAACGTCAGAACCACAACCTGAATCATCACATAAACAGACACTGCAACAACGACAAGGATGACATACACAGATGTTGAAACTTTCCTGCAGCTTCCAGCAGCAAAAGCACCCATAAGGCTGATCAGATCAACCAAAACACATTTGTGCAGTGCATAGACCTCAAGACCCTTGTGACATAGCCTTTTACTAACAAGCAACATAATCACAACCAAGGATGCCATGAAAGCTGTTGCATTGAAGTAGAAGAAAACTGTGTAGCGGGTTGGGAATTCATCATGGAACACTGGATCACCTGCTTGGTGACCATTATTGTCACTCCAGAATCCACCTGGTGGGCTTATGCCAGCTTGATATGTGATGGAAGCAGCCAGAATTGCAAGCAACATCAGAAACTTGCGCCGCTTCTCCAAATCCTTCTCTTCATCTTCATTCTCCACAGCATCATCTCTTCTGAGACGTCTCTTGAAAGCTAAAGATAGCAGAACATGAAGCACAACATAGGTGAAAAAAAGAAGGACCAAGACAAACACATACACGGATGTTTTGAACTTTCTGCTGCTTCCAGCTGCATAGGCCCCCATAAGTCCAAAGAGATCCAGTGTCATGGCTGTTTGCAGTATGTGACGCTTCATGGCACTAACGGTAATCAGTTGGCTCTGAAGTAAGGTAATGATAACCAACGATGCTACAAATGTTGTGGCATTGCAGTAGAAGAATGCCTTGTAATGCCTTGGGTGCATGGTCTCCAAGATTGGGTCCCCGGCAGCATGCCCTTCATTGTCTGTCCAAAAGCCACCTGGTGGATTCAGTCCAGCTTGATATGTGACAGTGGCAGCAAGGATACCAAGCAATAGGAGATATGTGCGCAGTTTTTGGAAATCATCCTTAGCATCACCAAAATTGCTTGATACGCTACTGTTTGATGTATATTGTGCATTGGACCCTGATATGGTAGTATGCTTCTCATCATCTGGATTCCCACTTCCCTTCACGATGAAAGAGCTCAGTTTCTGGAGCACTTTGGTCTTCTTATTTCTCATCCATCCAATTGACTTCTCTATACACTCTGGTTTTGTCACAATAGGTTCAATCCACTGAAGAGCAAGGTAAAGAAAAACTGCACCAACGAGGGAGAAGACATAGATAGATGTACGGACCTCCCTACAACTTCCAGCAGCATAAGCCCCCATAAGCCCAAAGAGGCTCACAAGCACACACAATCGCAGAGCATTTGACAACATGATCCACTGCTGTATTGCTGAGGAGCATAATGATGATGACAAGCAGGGGCGGATCCAGGGGGCGTGCTGGCCCCCCCCCCCCCCCCAGGAGCCTTAAACCACATACAAATACTATTAATTATCTTTTAATTTACCATTATTTTCTTAACTTTAGCCTTAGTCTTCACTATTTAGCCGCCCCCCCCCCCCCCCCGGAGGAGCTAATTCTAGATCCGCCCCTGATGACAAGGGATCCAGCAAAAGAAGTTGCATTGCAGACCATAAATGCCTTGAATCGACGGGGGTAATGATCTCGCAGAACTGGATCACCGGCAAGGTGGTTAGGCTTGTCATCAACAGGCCAGAAGCCACCTGGTGGGCTTAGCCCTGCAACATATGTCACTGTCGCTGCTAATGTGGCAAGAACCAGCAAGAAACTACGATTCCTCTCCAAATCCTGCCCCTCATCATGAGCCTCCCAATCATTTGTTGGAGTTTGTGGCTCATTGCCCTGTGTTTTCCTGAAAATGCTCGCAAGGGTATCCTTCCAGTATTTCTGGATATTCATGAACATATCCCACAGCCATTTAGGTGCCAGATGCCGGAAGAATATGACATGGAGTGTGATATATACAAATATGCCAACAAGTAATACCCAAATGTAAACTGAGGTCCTCACCTCCCTGCAGCTACCTGCAGCATAGGCACCCATGAGCCCAAGCAGGCCCAGTACCATTGCAAATTGTAGTGCCCGAAGCCAAACCACATTGCGGCTCAATTCCCTGACCAGGAGCAGTATAAGGACAATGAGTGATGCCCCAAACGCTGTTGTGTTGCAGTAGAAGAACACATAGTAACGCTTGGGGTAGCTAACTCTTAGCACAATATCACCGGGGATGTGACCATTCAGGCTGTCTTGCCAGAACCCACCCGGCGGAGCTAACCCTGCTTGGTAGGTGATGGCTGCAGCTAGGATTGCCAGCAGCATCAAGTACTTCCTCAGCTTCCATAGGAGCTCAAGCTCAGCCTGAAGTGAGCTAGGATTTTGGACAGCTTGCCCTTGCTGCAGCGCATGCTGTTCTTCAGGAGATTTGCTAGCTATATGGCCATCGGTAGGCTGCTGTTGAGACTCCATAGACTTGATCTTGGAGCAAAGCAAAACTCTATTTTGTCTCTGAAGATTCTAACATTTGGAAAGGAGGATGACATATATGCAGAGCTCGCTCTGTTTGGATACACCTCCACTAGGTAGGTGAAGAAGATAAGAGATCAGAGACAATGGAAGCTCTGCAGTCCTATAAAGGATCCACTGTCCAAGACATGGGCCGCTTCAAACAGACAGAAGTGTCAGCAGCCAAAAAGGACACAGTGAAGTGCAGCCTCATCTAGAAATTGAAGTTTCTTGCAGTGGACCACACAGACCTCTTTTACTTCAATCAATTATATTAGGTTCACATCACAGATTATGACAACGACCTACAGAAACACCAAAGGAAGTTTCCAACGAAGGGAGGAAAGAACTATTCCACCAAATCATATGTTTAGAGCACAATCTGCGTTTGCTTTGTAGGTTTACCAGTCAGGTTATTTTTTACTCCACTTTCTTCTATTTTGTTATTTCATCTTTAACTGAACTTCAATGTACTTTCCTGATTTGCAATTTTCAATTAGTAAGCGTGCAAACTGATAACTGCTTTAGTTTTCAATAAATGTATGAGGTAAGTGTGAACATGCAGACTTGTCTTTGTCCTTTAAGTTGACCCGGTTTTGGAGACTTGGCAATGGTCTTGTTGTACTGCCAAAGGACATTGTCTTAAAACCATGAATTACTCTGTCTGACAACCTTTTAGAATTGTAGGTATGCAATAATGATGACACAGTTCGAGGTTCAGTCACCATCTATCATGATAGATGAACTCGC
This sequence comes from Themeda triandra, assembly GCA_018135685.1. Taxonomy (NCBI): domain Eukaryota; kingdom Viridiplantae; phylum Streptophyta; class Magnoliopsida; order Poales; family Poaceae; genus Themeda; species Themeda triandra. The sequence goes on along the minus strand of JAENPR010001420.1, from coordinate 92,667 downwards.
TGCCACAGTGCCATCCACTCTCCCATCCTCCCCAGGTATGTTTGGTGGCAATGAAACACACTATGAAAATGATAACAAAGCCTGATGAGCTATCTAAGTAAGGCCTGAACTGGTGTCAGCTTAGCACCAAAAATTATAATAATTAACTACATCAGTTGGGTATATGGCTAGTTGATAATTCTCTTACAGAAATATATAATGAAAATGTGTCACTGGTATGTTTGTTCAATCTTGATCCTCCAACCCTTTTAGCCCCATAGTACATTGGTTGTTGGAGTAGTTGGTGGGCCCTACTGGAAAGACTCATGCTGATATTTTTCTAAGTCAAAACGTGTGCTTTGCACAAGTTGGCCGATTGTCCACATCACATGCAACCCAAGTTGCATTATTTCATAGCATAAGTTAATGCCATTTGAAGTAGGTACCACCGGGATGAATGCTGATTTTTTTTTGAAGAGTGATTTGTTTTATACTGGTGGAACGAAGTGGACAAGTGGTGACCAATCACAACTTTTGCGCTAGAAAATCTATATTCCAGCTCTTCCTTCCCGTAACAGGAATTCTAACAAGAAATCCACGTCTAGTTTTCCGTATTCTCCGAGTGGATCCACAGAAATTACAAGTTTTTCAACTCGGAAACGTCCAAGCCTAAGCAACACCATCAGAAGAACGCGCAGAGAAATAACTAGGAAAGAAGATGGTAGCTGGTCTGCGGGCACGAACCTGGTACACACAGACCGACATGGTACGCGTCTGCAGGTCGCATCGCGCCCCCAGCAGTGCACTCCGCCGGTCGCGCCGTCCCTGGACGGCCCCATCCTTACGCCCGCACGCGCGCATTTTGTCGAACACCAGCCGGGCAGGGCAGGCAGACCGCCGCCACTTGCACGGCCGCTCCGCCAGACACTGGCACCACCCACGGCGAGCATCCCGCCTGTGCGGGTATCTGGGACGAGCCACCTCGCCGGCGTCGTGAGTTTTCGCTGTTTATTGGTGCCGGGGGGCGCGCGCATCAGGTGCGGGTACGGATCGAGCGGCTGGCTTTTCAGCGTGACTGTGAAGCGCAATGCCGCAGTTGGGTACCAATAATCAACCATGCGCCCGTTGAACGCACAAAATTTTTTTCATGTCACCGCATATGTATGTCAAACGATTCAGTGGTTCAAAAAAAAAACGATTCAGCGTTAATTGTTATCCCCCTTCGAAATTACTCCATCCCAAATTAAAAAAAAAAATTCAAATTGACTAATGGTAATTAATAAATTATTTGGGATGATGTGAAATTACTCCATCAAATACGTATACTATAAGAATATAATTAATAATTATTTAATATATCACAAATCTTATTATTTCATTATATAAATTTGGTGAAACTTGAGATGTTTTGACTCTTTAAATAAGTTAAAATAACTTATAAATTGGGATAGAGGGAGTGCAAGACATTTCATCTTCTCTAGATACATTGTTTTTACATATATCTGAACAATGTATATCTAAATATACAGTAAAAACTACCAAAACACTTTATAATTTACTTCCTCCATCCTAAAATACAACACACTAGCCATTTTCACATAAAACGCCATCCTAAAATACAACGCACTAGCCATTTTGACATAAAAAAGAGTACAATACACACAAGTACCGTCTCAAACTGCCTAATTTGTTGTAATCCAATTCTACCCTCCATGATTAAAAGGTGGACCCTTAGCTCTCTTGTATAAAGGCCAGTATTGAACCAAGTATTTCTATTTAGTTAAATATTACTCTTTCCGTTCCAAATTATAAGATGTTTTGATATTTCTAAATTCATAGCTTTTATATACATTATATGTAGATATATAATAGAAGCTGTGAATCCAGAATGTCGAAATATTTATTAAAAAAGAAATGTCAAAAGGCCTTTGGGATGGAGGGAGTATTTTTTTTCCCTGAATCCCTCGGATAAGTTTCAAATGTTAGAGTGCACTATATTAGAAGATAGAGGTAATGGAATAGATGAAATAGCTAGGTCGTTTTTAGTCATAGCTCATCTAATAGATAGGCTAATTTTTTAGAAGTCTTCGAGCCTAAGGCTTCAAGAGTGAATTTTTTTCCATTGATTTCAGTAACCCAATGATGAATGATGCTCACCAACAGATTAGTTAGGCCGAGGAAGCAAAAATTGCACTCTAAAATGTACGTATATTACGAATTATGAACTGAGAAAGAACAGCTTAACAGTAATCCATAGAGCAGGTCACATTTCTGCAAACGTTAGACGAACCATGAGATTTTGCATTGGAAATCAGGCATCCGACCACAATAGTATTGCCATGTCTTTCTTTTCTTTTCTATTTTTCTCTCTTATTTTCACCCCTTTTTACTTGTATATGACTTGTCGTTTCCCTTTTAAAAAAAAAAGACTTGTCGTTTCTAAGGCATAACTTTTCAAGATGTAAATATCTGACATATCATTTCAATAAATGCCTCATCAAGACAAGAACTACACAGGCGGAGGCACCTCTCCCGGTTGCCCAGCAGATGACAGATGATCCGAAGGTTCAGTTTCAATGAGAACCCACAGTTTTTTCAGAAACGGCATCCACTTCTGTCCCTTCCTTTTCACCAATAATGCCACCTTGTCAAATGACAGCATGCATTACGATGTAGATGAACACGGCAATGACAAGAGCCAAAATGTAAGCAGATGTCTTCAACTTCCTGCAGTTGCCTGCAGCATATGCACCGAGCAGACCGAGCAAATCCAATACCATTGCTGTTTTCATGGCAAGGAGAGATCTCTTGTACTTGCTTATTGTATTGTTCAACAAGAGGATGACCATGACTATCGACGCCATGAATGCCGTGGCATTGCAATAGAAGAATACATTATACCGTCTTGGGTGGGTATCATGAAGAATTGAATCACCAGCAAAATGGCCTTCCTGGTCATCAGGCCAGATCGGATTTTTTTTTTTATTTTTAATCCTTTTTTAATCAAATAATCAAAAATATCCCCCTAGGAAAAGTATTTGCATGAAATAACCCCTCCCAGTCGCGCCACTCCTGTAGGCGCGACGTAACACGGCGTCGCGCTACATGCAAAGGCGCGACGGGGTGCCCGCGTGGCAGAGGTCGTTGACCCGGGGCCCACGCGTCGCGCCACATGCATTGGCGCGACGGGGGCGTGTACCGGCGGTGATGGGCCGGCCCATGTCCTGTTTGGTGGCGGGCCCCACCGACCCGTCACGCCTACACAGTTGGCGCGACCGAGGAGCTAGGGTTGACGTGGCGGAGCTGGTGTAGGGTCGAGATGGACTAGAGGGGGGTGAATAGTCCTTACTAAAAAAAATTACGCACCGGCTAACCGAAACAAATGCGGAATTAAACTAACGGTCTAGCCAAGACTAACCCCACTAACTACAACTCTAGTAGCACCTTGTAAAAGATCTTAAGCAAGAACCAAGGTGCTAAACTAGCTAGTGCTCACCTAAACAAATCTAGCTTGCAAGGTCACACAAACCTAAGCAACTAGTACTTAGCCACACCGGGGAGCACCTACACAATTCTAATGAGCAAGAGCACAAAGCCAAACCTAAGCTCACTAGATGCTCAAGGACAAGGCTACACAAGCCGAACCCAAGAGCGCAATTTACTTAACTACACAAGCTAAGCAAAACACTTATTCTACTTCTAGCTACACAAGCAAGAAGGTGCTCAACTAGCTACAAAAGCAAAAGAGCACAAGAGCCACTACTCAAGCTAAACAAGAATGTAACAAATGTAAATACAAGCTTGAGCTAGAGGGGATGCAAACCACCGCGAAGAGTGGACACACGAAGTCGCGGCGGTGGCGAATCACCGAGCGCAGAGATCAACCACCTGCAAATAAGCTCAAGGGAGGTCGAAGTCTCACACACAAGAACAAGGAGGTCGAAGCCTCGGCAAACACAAATCGACACACGATTTTTCCCCTGGTTCACTTGGTCGCCACCAAGCTACGTCCAGTTGTGGCGATACACCGACTTGGTGATGAGATGGCCGCTCAAGTTGGCTCACGCCAACAACCCTCCGGGGAGCCCCAACTCCAATCAACACAAGAACGGGATCCTCCAAGCCACGCTCAACTAGAGTAGCCAATTCGCGCTCCGCGGGAAAGGCTCAAGAACCCCTCACAAATCCTCCTCCGAGCACCGCACAATCTTCACGCGTGCTTCAACGGAGTCTCTTGCCACCAAACCGTCTAGGAGGTGGCGACCTCCAAGAGTAACAAGCACACCGGCTTGCAACACGATCACCTAGTGCCACACGATGCAATCTCTCAAAGCAATGCACTAGAATCAATCTCTAACTCAAGTGGATGAACTCTCTCAAGCATGGATGAGTTAGAGGGCTCCCAAGCACCACAACACAAGCCACTAAGGCCCTAGTGTGCTCAGCACCCGGCCAAGGCCGGCCACACCACGTATTTATAGCCCCAAGGGCTGAAAGAGCCGTTGCCACCTCGGGCAACCGGAACAAGAGCGCCGGACGCGTCCGGCCTCCACCGCCGGACGGCGCCAGCCGCGTCCGGCGCACCATCTTGCGCCACGTGTCCTAGCCGTTTGAACCCGACCGTTGCCGCCTAACAGCTAGTCCCAAAACGCGCTCAGGAACCTGCGCCGGACGCGTCCGCGCCCGCCGTCCGGCGCTCCCGACGGACCCGTCCGGCGACCGCGCGCCCGGGAGGAGCTCAACTCCCGTCAGTTTCGGAGCGAGTCCGCGCTCGCCGGACGCGCCTCCTTCGCGTCCGGCGCACAAGACGCGCCCGTCCGGCTGCCCGAGCCTGCCTCCTCCATGCGCCGGACGCGTCCGCCCGCTCGTCGCGTCCGGCCAGCCACGAGCGTCCGCCGCTCGCAGAGTGCCGCCTTCGCCGTCTAGTCGCGCCAACTCTTCAATCTTTGCTCCAGCATGCTAACCAACACGTGTACAACTTGTGCTCCCAAGTTAGCATGTTTTCTCCAAGATTTTGTATCCGGCGCAATAGAAAATATGCCTCCAATTTTCTCGAAAGCGCCGAATCCCGCCTCGCAAGCTCGGTGAGAGGGAGAGAAGGACCCAACCCCATCTCAACCCTACAAACCAAAGCGCGATCAACGTCACCTTCGTAAATGTGCCAACACCACCAAGTGTACATCACCATGTGCATGTGTGTTAGCATTTCACAATCATTTTCAAAGGATTTTCACTTGCTCTCACAACGCCACTCGATCCTAGCATGTCGCAATGTTAGATCGCTCAAGTGGCACTAGATGACCGAGATGCAAACAAGTTTGCCCCTCTTGATAGTACGGCTATCAATCCTAAATCCGGTCATCAACTTCTCTACACTCCTCATGACCGGTGAAATGAAATGCCCTATAGCATACCTTTGCCTTGAGTATTTCCACTTCCACCGTCTTTCACCGACGTGCCAATGCAACACATGCACTGACACGATCTCAAGTTGATATGATCCACTTCATATCATCATGCAACCTTCACGGTCCATCGATCTTGATCTCACTTGCTCTTCACCGCCTCATGGTCCATTGGAGCCAAGTCATGCCCGAGCTTCACCCTCACTAGGTCCATCGCTCCACTGCCTCGACTTGTCCTTCACACATCCTCCGGTCTCGAGCCAAGCCTCATCTCGATCTTCACCATTGGTCACATGACTCCATGTCATGTCACATATTCAATGAAGCTTTTTCATCTCACATTCACCTGTGGACTAAACCCATGTGTATTCTCATGATCACACAATTAGTCCACCTAAGTTGTCACTTAATTATCAAAACCAAACAAGGGACCTTTCAGCTGGGCCCCGCTAGGTCGCGCCAGTGGTCTTGGCGTGATGTGTCGGTGGATGAGAATAGGCCGGCCCGGCCCATTTTCTTTCCTTTCTCTCTCTCTCCCTTTCCTTCTCTTCCACCCGCGCCGTTCCCGCACTCGACGTCGCCGCGGAATCGCCGCCGCCGCCACTGCTCCGCCGCCGCCGCCAGACGGGCTGGCCGGCCCCTTGCTTCGCCGCCGCCGCCCCACCCTCCTTCTCTCCTCCCCAGGTTGCGCCACCATTCCTTGACGAGGGCGGGCCATTCCCCGCCGTCGCCGCCAGGGGGGCCTCATCCCCTCCACCGGCTCCCCTCCACCGGCTCCCCGCACGGCTCTCTCCTCCCGAAGGGGCAGGCGCGGCGGCGGAACGCCGTCCCTGCCTCTGTTCCCGGCGCTGCTATGTGGGTGAGGCCCGCCGGCCAGTCTCCTCTTCTCCCGCGACTACAACCAACCCGGCAAGGTAGTTTGGTTCCTCCTCCCCTTGCAGTTCGTTTGGTTTTGGCATTTTTTTTGCCTTTTAGGGTTAGGATGAAATTGGGACAATGCTGGACGATTTGGTCGTTTATTGATTTGATTTGATTCGTACAGTCGGTATAGGATGTGGTGTGGTTGTGGATTTGCCCGAAACTATGTGCTGCATGTGACTAGGTAGTTGATGCATGGAGGTTTTAGCTAGGTTGATATTTTTCTTGAGATGAAGTATTTGCTGCATATGACTTTGGTCTAATTTTGGGGTATTATAGTTCGTTGTATATGAAGAGTAATAGATTTGGATTGCTTTGTCTTTTGTAGATGGATCGGTTAGTGTGTTTGTACTTTGGTGGCATAGTGAAAGAAGATGGGGAGTTTGAATGCATGAAAAAAGAAGTGGAGTTCTTTAGTGGACCTCCAACATTTGTTGCCTTGGTTAGCAAGTGTCATGATAAATTTGGTTGGCCACTAAGTTTTAGAGGGAGGTTTGATTGTGGCAAGGAGCGTTCACATTATTTCATGATGCCCCTCTATTGTGAGAAAGAATGGAAGGACTACGTAGACGTTGTGAAGAGTAGCAACGTTAGATGCCTGGAAGTTGTGGTGGAGAAGGGAAGTAGGGCTGCGGTGGTGGTTGAGGATGAGGATTGTGTTGATGTGGAGGTTGTTGAAAACCTTACCCAAGTGGAAGGTTTGGAACCAAGTCCAGTTAGAGAAGTTGATGCAGTGAGTGAAGATGGTGCCATCGCTGATGACTTCGATGAAGTGGGTTACTATGATGAGGATGATATGTATGACACTATATCGGAAGGATCGGAGGATGAAGGTTTGGTCGTTGACGGTGAGTTGGAAGGTGATGTCACTTCATACGATGATTTGTCAGATGATTTGTCCGATGATTTGTTGATGGGTGCCGACAATGGGTCGGACCATAGTAGTGAGGACGAAACCGAATGCCGTCAGGCAGGGTTTCAAGAGTCCTTACGAGCCCCAGCGGACGGGTCATTGAGGATGGAGTTGAATGACACCGAACGAAGGATGCTGAGGGCCGTCCATGTTGAGGTACCTTTGGTTCCAAACTACATGGACCTTAGTATGGTGGACGAGGCGGTGTGCGACCATTGGTTGTCGATGTTGGAAGATGAGGTGCCAGAGAATGAGGATATGGAGATCCAGGTGGGCACGGTCTTTGACACGCTGGAGCATGTCAAGTATTTTCTGCAAGACTACGCCGTGAGGGTGCACAGGCCTTATCGTTTGTCCCACTCCGACAAGTCGAAGCGGTACACGGTCATGTGCAAGTCTGGGTGTGGTTGGGGAGTTTGGGTTCGAAAGATGAGCAATGACAAATGGGTGATTCGAAATGTTAAGCAACCTCACAGATGTCGGTCTTTGAAGGTACAGAAAGTGCATGGACAGAACACAACACGTTACCTCGGGCGTCGTGTTGTTGCTGTTGTTAGGGCCGACAGCGACGCATCTGTTTCGTCGCTCGTGGAGACCATACGTGGCTTCACCAGCTATAGAGTAAGTTACTCAAAGGCATGGCGTGCAAAGCAACATGCTATAGAGTTGTTATGGGGTGACTGGAAGGAGGCTTACAACCAAGTGCCTAGGATTCTAAGTGCCATGAAACACTTTAATCCTGGGCTTAGATGGCATGTTCATCAAGGGCGCATAGTGGATGATGACAACGGGATTCCCCGGCCTATTCTGTAGAGGGTGTTTTGGTATTTTCCTCAGTCAGTTGAGGCGTTCAAGCATTGTCGTCCCGTACTCATGGTTGATGGCACATTTCTTATAGGCAAATACCGTGGTGTGTTGATGATTGCGGTGGGAGTGGATCCGGAGAATCGATTGTCCCATTAGCATTTGGTTTGGCGAGGGTGAGAATGATGATAGCCGGTCTTGGTTTTGAAGCATGTGCGGCGGAATGTCATTCGGACCTCTCGCCGGATTTGCATGATCTCCTCGACCGACACCACGGATTGCTTAAAGCCGCCGAAGAGGAGGTAGATGGACGGCCTCCACTTGAGCATCGTTGGTGCATGAGGCACTTTGCTTTGCCAACATATGGAAGCGGCAGAGAAAAGGAAATCGTGCGAGAAGTTGAAGTCCCTATGTTGTTGTCGAACAAAGGAGAAGTTTGACAAGAAACTTGGCGAGTTGGATAAGGTCCTCAATAAAGATGCCCATGAGTGGTTGAAGAATCATATGTTGCGAGAGGAAGAAGTGGGCGCTAGCATTCGACGAGGTGGCCTTAGGTACGGCATCATGACCACGAACTCTTCGGAATCCTTCAACAAAGTGTTTAAAGGCATCCGTGCAGTCCTCGTGTTCGACATTGTGGAGTACTCTTTCGAAGTGCAACGAGTACTTTGTGAATCGATGGAACAAAGCCAATCGATCCAAAGAAACATGGGGCAAAGCGGGTAGGAAGCACTTGGTGATTGCAGAGATGATATCTAACAAGCTGTAACATTCATCAGCTGTATCATGCCCCCTGCTCTCATGTCATCACGGCTTGCACATATAGGGGACTAGATCATGAAGCTGAGAAGTACATGTCTCCACTTTATCTCATGTCAAACACTCTCAAAGTGTGGCGAGTCTAGCTTCGAGCCTTACCTAGATCCGACACACTGGCCACCGTATGTAGGGCTTGATTATATTCCGGACCCCGAACTTGTAAGGACAAAGAAGGGTAGGAGGAAGAAAAAGCGGCTCCGAGGAGATATGGACGAATCAAATGGGCTATGGTCGCGATAAGTATGGCTATGGAGACTTCAATGAGGTCCTGGACAGGTCCGTTGCTCCAAATGCCACAGAACCGGTCATACCATGACCACTCATGATAGAGCCATGAATGCATGCAAAGTAGCTAGAGAAAGCGCGGGTCCCAGTGGTTCGAAACGTAGAAAGGTACTTATTGTTCAGGTTATGTTGCTGTTTACTTTACATGTCTTTCTTGTTGTTCACCATATATGTATACTAGTTGTTTACTTTACATGTACTTTCGTTCGTTCAGTGAGGAAGACCCTAACGATCCTCTGTTCGAGCTTGGTGCGTCACAGCTTCATGATGCTCCAACTCCCACTCAGGTCTGTTTCTGCATCCATTTTTGCTAACAAGTTCAACATACATGACTCCTCACAAGTTCCTAGTTCAAGTAGAGCTAAATGAAATAACTTGTATACATACTTGTATTTGTAGGATTCTCCAACACAAAGGCCAACTAGACGACGACGAACGGACCGTCATGACCGTACCGACGTCGGCTTCACCCCAAACGTCATGCCCACAGCTCCTGGCCGTGAGCGTTGTCGTCGCTAACAGTTCTCACCCAACTAAGTGAAGGCCTCAAGTCATGTGTGCTATATGACCTCCTATGTGTCAACTATCTCAAAGTGTCATGGACTCCTATGTTATGTATGAATTATGTGCACTGTTATGGACTACCAACTAAGTGAAGGCATCAAGTCATGTTATGTGGACTGTCATTATGTAAAGACTGGATTTTAGTCATATGTACTAATATGTCTTGTATAAATGTGTGAACTTTGTAAATGTGTTTTGGTACTTCGTTTTGATGATTCTGCCATGTCTTTAATAACTTGTGATAAACTATGATGTTTCATACATTGTTGCCAAACTGTCATTGTAGCGAAATAGGGAAATTTGTTTGCGTTTTTCACACAGGCATCGCGCCAACAGCTTTGGCGCGACACAGTCGCGCCAAGTTTTGCATTTACCCAGTGCTGCATCCACTGTAGCTGCGTCCTCTCGTCGCGCCAAACCCGATGGCACGACCAGTCGCGCCAAGTTTTGGATTTACCCACTGCTGATTCTACTGTTCCTCGCTCCACCGGTCGCGCCAACGCAAAAGGCGCGACTGGTGGTCGCGCCAGTAGCGTCGGCGCGACCAGCGAAGTCGAGCGCAACAAAAAAAATGCGTGGAAAATATTTATAGACCGTCGCGCCATCCCGTTTGGCGCGACACGTTAATTTTTTTTTGGTTAAATCTCTAGACTTGTATGTTCAAGAAGCCAAGAAAAGTTACATTTAAACACCATGTATGTAAATGTGGCTACGATACTCATCATCATCGTAGAGTCATCGCAAATAAGTCTTCACAAGTTAAGTCTTACAACCAAATATAAGTCTTACAACACAAAGAGGTCTTCACAACAAACAAAAGAGTGTTCTCAAATAAGTCTTAGAACACGATCGGTCATGAATTTAGTCTTACAAGCACAAACAACTAAGGGTTCGAAAGCTCCACTCGTAAAACAACATAAAAGTCTACGCCATCGAGATTACTTGCAAGAGTGGTACAAGCAACACCACAACACATCATACCACGATGCCTACTGTCCTTCCCCGGGCCACCCGGGCCAGTAGGGCAACCTCTTCCACAAAGGTGGGCTCGGCGGGCTATGGTCCATATGGTCCCTCCACTCGTCGTAAGGCCCATCAAGGTCGGGGTCATAAGGCTCGGGATCCTGAGGTTTGTCAGGGTCGGAGTTGCACTCGCACTCGCCCTCCTCCTCCTCCTCCTCCTCCTCCATAGGAGCTGGGAGATGACCGTCGTTTGGTGGTGAAGGAGGTACTACAAAAATATAGCAACTGTTATTTCAAATCAATGCAAGACGAACAAACAACTACAAAGAGAAGTTTTGACAATGCAAGTACTTACAGGCCATGCGATATAAATAATCCGGGATCTCCTTTATGGGCTTCCATTCTTCTCACGCCATTTGTTCTCGCCCTCCATCTTCTTAATGTCTGCCTTTGCCTTCTGCCTTGCGGCATGCCTTGCATGGCTCTGCCTAAGCTCGTCCCATGTCCGTTTAATGGATTTATCTAACTTTAGGAACCTCTTTATCTCTTGACAATCTTTGAAAACCTCCCACTTGCATGTCTTCCCCGCTTGAAAACATATAGAAGACAGTGAGCAAACAAAATAAGTTGGTTACATCATCAAAACTAATGCTTGTCCACTAACATGGAACTCATTGGGCCCTCCATAAGCATTGCCACAATAGAAGCCAAAACCTAGCTCTGAAGGAACCACTCCTTTATTAGCAACGATGCCACACTTGCACTTTTGGGGCGGCTTCGACAAGCATGGCCATGGAAGCTCGCCTAAGCAGAACTTTTTAATCTGTTCTCCAGAAGGCCACGTGTCTTTCGGTCCATAGATGAACTCATCAAAGTCACAACGGGGAAACCCACCCTACAAAAGACCATGTTCAAATGAAATTGCAAAAATGTAATCAACGTAGATGATATCGCAAAATATAATAGTACTCAAACGAATACTTACATGACCAATTTGATCACAACGGAAGAAGGGAACAAACCAATCCAGTTGGCTAGGTTCTTGGAGTCGCGCAACCTCGCCACAGTGACATCTAGGAGGATTTTTTACCCGCTCCGATGCAGCCAACATCTTCTCAACATTGTTCATCTCATGAGCCTTGGCTGGAGCAACCCATGGAACATAGTCGGATGGGGGAACACTCTTCCATGGGTCGTATGGAAAGAACATGATACGGCGATCCCACTTGTCAGAACCATCGATCCAACGGTAGAAGTCGCATCCGGTGCCAGGGCGACACCGATGTAAACAGCAGAAAAAAGCACGACCAGAGGAGTGAAGGTGTCTTGACTGCTTCACCCATGCCGGCAAACCGCAATAACATTTTGGTGGCGGTTCATCCGGTGGGTGCACATCGTGATCATCATGATTGGGGGGATGGTGCACAAAAGGATCGTCCATGAAACCTACAACAAAGTAAAATTAATAGAAATTCAATGCAAGTCATATAATAGACACATGAACACCAACATTGCCCATCCCTTTTCACCAAACCCTAGATATCTGTTTTGACCATCCATTATCACCAAGCACCCGAAAACAACCGCAACAACACTAAAAACCATTTTCCATTCATCCATCTCAAACCCTAGGACACTACAACACTAGCATTTCACATACCATTACATTAGGAACCTTTCACACTTCCATCCAAAACAAATGGAACCACTAAAACATGACAAAATGAAAGTTCATTAGGAACCATTGCTTAACTACAACTTTGCTTGAATCACTAAATTCAACTAATCAACCTAAAATCACCAACTAATCAATGTAAACATAATGACCACAAATCTTGCAACCAAAGTGTAGATCGGGTAACCATACCTCAAGCACTTGAAGATTTGCACCAAATCCCCACACAAAAGCAAGTTCAAATCAAGAAATGGAATGTAGAAAAAAGAAGTGAGAAAGAGAGGGGAAGAAGGAGCAGCTCGGGCAGAAGAAATGGGGTGGGGAGGGAGAAGAGGGAGAGAGAGGAGCTGGTGCGGGCATTTATATCGACACGTCGCGCCATTCTTGTTGGCGCGACGAGTCAGTGGGGCCCGCCACCAAACAGGACATGGGCCGGCCCATCACCGCCGGTGCACGCCCCCGTCGTGCCAATGCATGTGGCGCGAAGCGTGGGCCCCGGGTCAACGCCCTCCGCCACGCGGGCACCTCGTCGCGCCTTTGCATGTGGCGCGACGCCGTGTTACGTCGCGCCAACCCTGTAGGCGCAACGGGGAGGGGTTATTTCATGCAAATACTTTTCCTGGGGGATATTCTTGATTATTTGATTAAAAAAGGATTAAAAATTAAAAAAAATCCAGCCAGATCCCACCTGGTGGGAGCAGTGCAGCTTGGTATGTGACAGTAACTGCTAGAGTTCCAATGAGCATCAAATCTTTGCGCCATTTGTGCTCAGTTCTCTTCCTAATCCTGATACTTCTCCCATGAAGTAAGTGTTAACAATCAAAGAAAAAAAATATTGGTTATTCTATGAAGTAAGTGTTATCTACTCATCTTCTATTGAAGTTCTTGTAGTTGACCGCATAAGAGCTCCCATTCTTTTTGTAAGATTCAGGTCACGATTTTCTGCATTCACACCAAATGATAAGAAGGAATTTTCAAATTATGACACAAGAATAATATATTTCATACAAGGACCTATATATGAACCAATCAAACAATATATTTCTTTTATGGTGCAATGTCTGTGTTGCTCTGTAGGATGGGCTTCAAGAATATACAATCATTTCATTTCTGCCAGTTTCTTTTATGCTCCATCTCATCCTATTTGTCTTTTCATGTTTAACTGAACTTCAACAAAAAGCCAAAAGTATTTTTTCCTGTTATGATTTTTTTAGTAAAAAAGAGAGTACTTTAGTTTACAATAATGCATATTGCTTGTCCTTTCAATTGACCTTTTATGGGAGACTTGACCCTGATCACATGGTAATACTGTCCTTAAAACCCTTAAATATTCTTTTTGACAGCACCATATGGTCACTAATTATGACATAGTTTGAGGTTCGTTGTTGTTTAGAATGATAGATCAACTCACTGTCATCCATCAACCCGTCCCCAGGTATGTTTGGTGGTATAAATGATAACCACCTAGTGAAGACGTATCTAACCAATATCTTAAACCAGTTCCAACTTGGCACTACAATCTCTACTATACCATAATAATTTGGTATCTAGTTACTTGACAAAATTCTCTTAAGGAAATACTTATATAGTACATGTGTCTCAGCAGGGTTTCTTGGATCTTTATCCTCTAATTCTTTCTAGCACTCATATAGGTTAATGGAGCAGTTGGTGAGTCCTGCTGAACTCATGATGATATTTTAAGCCCACGTGTATTTGCCCCAGTCCCCCCATCGTATTTAGCATAAGAAAACACACAGTTGCATAATAAGATAATGTCACTGAGTACAAGAGGGATGACAAGTGACTTGTTTTTTTATAGTGTTCGTGAACAGAAGTGCGCTTTGCATAACAGATTTTCAAAATAAAAATTCTTTTCTTCTATCCTCCCAAGCTGTAACATGTAAAATCAAACGCCAAATACTTATTTTATTTGGCAATTTCATAGTAAGCAGTAATGAAAAAAAAATCTTTTGCCTTAAGGTTTTGGACATGATGCAAGCGTGTTCATGTGCAGGCATTTGTTGACAAAGGATTACAGCAGGGCAGTTGGCACGCACCTGTTACAGTGGCAAGCTGGCTACCCGTAGTCCAACTTGTCAGCATGGCATTGGGACGCATACCGGCCTGGTATCCAGTACTGCACATCGCCTAGGTCAGCTCGGGCAACGGTCTCTGCCTCCACCATTGCCGCGCCACGCTAGCTTGGCTCGAACAGGAACGGCGGCACACCATCAAGCTTGCGCGCATTTCGTTGAACACCTGTCAGGCATGCTATGCTACTCGAACGGCGTTCCTAACTGGAGTGCCGCTTGCACGGTCGGTCCGCCGAATACCTGCCGGGCAGAAAGCTCTCGTCCCCACAACGGCGAGCACCGGCCGCGCGCTCCCCGCCGCCGGCCGCCGGCGATACGTCCCCGAGCACCGTCGCCACAGTCCACACCCTCAGGCGGGCAGTAGGCCGCGAACCCACGGGCAGCAAGGACCTCTGCACTGCACGAGACAAGCTCGCGCCAGCATCGTGAGGTTGAGGTGTACGGTGCCGGTGCATACCCTCGCGCGGCGATGCTAATGTTGCACTGCCAATTCGCCATTACCGCCGGCAGCGGAGCTTGCGCGCATCCAAGTTGAAAATGGTGCGCATCGGACAAGGATGGATTGCTGTTGGGCTGATGGTGATCTTGAACAACGCCCATTTTTCCTTACTTTTCCGACGGCCCGTTTCGTAGATAGCATCATCCTCTTGGGCCGAATTTTTTCCCATCTATTTTGTGTTAATATTGCTAAAAAAATCTATTTTGTGTTAATTTCTTTCATGATGAGCGATTCATGCGATAGTTTTTGAGTTTCTACTCTACTTATAATTTTATGTTGTGCCTATTATCTTCGGGTCCTCATAAGTTTTTGATAACATCATTATCTAAAAAAAACTTTTCATAACATATGTCAATTTTGGATTATTTTAGTTGTATACCAACAAAAATGGTATGATACCATATTTTCTTGTTCTAGGAACCTAATTGGGTACTTTTATAGTACTTTTAGGTTTATTTAGCACAACATTTTAAGCAGCTTGAAAAGTTGTTTGGAGCTAGTTTTTTGCTAAATGAAGTAAAATGAAACAATTTATCATGTGAAGCTCCAAAAAACACCATCGCAGAAAGACGGATGCCGGATGGAACTAAACATACTAGTTTCACCCAGCTAGGTTTTTGTCTCTTATCAACTATGGGAAGCTATTTATCATATTCTTTAAAAAAAAGTTTTAGCTCCACTAGTGGAGCTGCTCGTGGAGCCGAAGAAAATGAAAATTGCCAACAGAAGAGTTATACCAAACAGGGCATTAGATGTTATGTGTTATCCTTTTGTTGTTTCGGCGAATTTTTTTTATTGTTCTAATAGTATAGTTCCATTCTTGTGTACTACTTTTGTGATCATTTGTTTGCTATATTTAGATTGTTTGAATCATGAACTCGATCTCATTGTTGTCTGATATAGTATTTTTCTTTGAGTTCTTTTATAATGATTGTAATTGCCTCCCATTGCCCCTTATTACCTCCACAAAATGTTAATTTTGTTTCTAAAGGGTACTTTAGTCTTTGCGTAACTACGTTTCCAATCCAGCCCGACCCGAACCCCCGCACCCCGACACCCTCTCGCTCAGTTTTGGAATCGCAGGTCTCGCTCTCATCCTCGCCAATCCAGCCGCCGCCGCCGCCACCCTCTCCCTGCTCTCCGTCTCCGTCTCCGTCTCCGTCGTCCTCGCCATAGCCGCCGCCGCGGCCGCCCCTCGCCTGCGGTAACCCCATGTCTAGCCGCCCCTCGCCTGAGGACGAGGACGGGCCCTGAGATGCAACTGACCGGCACCTGCATTGTTTTCTACTGCTGTATTCATCATTCAGAAACCGGATCACACCGGCCTTGGTCGGAGGTGAACGGCGCACAGCCACACAATGATAGGTGTTAGTCACGGTGGAGAGCAGCCCGTCCATTGCAGCCTTGATTTTCTCTCTGCATTGGTTCCTCTGCTATTTGCTTTTCGTTCAGCGAAGCAGCAGCTGTTGTGACGCCTGTTGCTTGTGTGACTGTTACAAATCATGGCCATGCAAAAATATTCAGAAAAACTGTGAAAAAAACAAGATTTCAAGAATACGAACAAAATAAAAACTTCAAACAATATTTTGAATCATCAAATGGTTTCGATAGAAGAAGTCATGAACATAAAAGTTGTTGAACTGATCAAGATGTACAATTCTTGTTTTGGTCAATTTTCAAAACACAAAGTGAAACAAATATTGTTCACAAAATTTACATCTCTCTCTTATAGTTTATGAAACTACTAGAAAGATATATAAGATTTGCGAATAATATTACTACAATTATGTCGGATGAACAAATGACCAAAATAAAAATTATACAACTTCAGAAATTACGAAATTTTGTAGTTGACATCATTTTGATTTGAATTTGTTTAGAGCCCCAAACAATCAATTTACACTTAATTTATTATAACATGTGATGGAATGAAATGACAAACGTCTTTTAAAAAAAATAGCAACACCATATTCATCTAACTAGAAATATATTTTTTTGCATTTATAAAGTTAACGTTTTACCCTTGCCTAAAAAAATAAACTACAAAACCGCAATTACCCCTCCTTTATTTCAAATCGCCTCCCACTTAGTTTCGGAGGCGATGGTGGGCGATTTAGCGCCAATGGCCCACCGATCATAGACACATCAATCGCCTCCCATTGCCTCTCCTCCATTGCCTCTCATTGCCTTCAGCCTTTCTAGTCATCGGATCGGTCGCTGTGAGCCGTCTAAATTCCCCACAATCATTGTAAAAAAAACTCTTCTTCTTTTGTACTACTTTGTTTTTTTAGCATTTTTTGTACTACTTTGGTAACAACCGTTTCTAATATTTTAGGCTATTGTTTCTGTACTTCTCTTCTATTTTTTTACATTGTTCTGTCGAGTGCGCAAGCACATGTGTGTAAATGCTGAATACATTAATTTGCTACATGTCCAGAAGGACTAAATAAAACTGAAGCAAAAAAAGGTAGAAGCCAAGCGTACTGTCTGTTGTAAAGTCGGAGCCTCAAGCATCTACACGTTAGAGGACGTGAAGAGCAAAGCCAAGAGGAAGTATCTACACTTTGCTTATGAATTGAACATAAGTTACATAACCTTTATTCTTTATTAAGGGAAAAGCAAATTAATTTAAAGCACATACAAACGTACAGACAGGTAAGTTTTACATGCATCCTTTTGATAACAAATATAAATAAATATGAAACACACCAATTGCATGTCGCAAAGAGTCAAACGTAAACACACACAAAACAAGCTCATTTTTTGTTGTAAGGATATATAAGGACTTCAACCACACTGCATGCTAGACACTGCATATGATGCACATTATATATAAGCACACAAACAAGTTTTACATCCTTTTATTCAAAATTTTACCCAAATAATTAAGCACACAAAATAAATACCAAACACACCGTACCAATAGTTGCAGGAAGTCAAAACGTACGTAAGCAAACAAGCAAGTTTTAATTTCACCCTTTTATTCTTGGAACTTCTGTGATTTTAAGCGTTGGTTGAAGTCTTGTCCTTCGACTGCTGCTGGTTAGCCTTTTTCTGTTCCTCTGCCGCAACCTGCTGACCGCGGTCGCCGTTGTCGAAGCCGACGCCGCGTCTCCTGGTGGTGAAGATCATGAAGACGAAGCTGGACAGCAGCGCCAGCCCGAGCGGCGCGTTCCTCAGCAGCTCCTTGACGTTCTTCATCTGGTCGCTGTCCAGGTTGGGGACGAAGCACTTCTGGAGCCCGACGTCGCCCATGGCGATGGAGATGAAGACGATGGCGGTGAAGAAGGCGTGGACCCAGTCGAGCGTCTTGAGGCGGCGCTCCTTGAGCTCGGGGCCGAGGTCCCGCAGCAGCTCGCGCTCCTCCTTCCTGGTGAGGCCGAAGATGTTGAGGCGGCGCGGCAGCGCCACGCCGTAGTAGATCTTGCCCTCCTTGCCCTTGCGAACGTCGACGATGCTGTCGGTGAAGGTGAGGAAGATGCAGGCGGCGGTGAGGAAGGCGACGAGGCAGCCGCTGAGCCACTTGTTGGCGGTGTTGCAGGCCCCCTGGTTGGTGAAGTTGGCCGACAGCGTCTGGAACACCAGCACCGCGCCCGACGGCAGCAGCTTCGCCAGGTTCGCCGACACCGACAGCACCTTCTCGGCGGCCACGTTCGCCTTGCTCGATTTCGCCTCATCGGTGGTGGTGCTACCTGCAAACATACTGGTGGGACCATCACCGATGTTAGTCGTCGTCAGATTCTGAGTGGATCCCTTCTGATCGCTTGTTTGTGTTGCCATCACCGATGTTACTGCTGGGCACTTCCTGGTGTTGCGCGCCAGTACGTTATTTCTCTGTGTGAGACTTCAAGATCCTGGCTAGCTGCTACTCGCACCTCTCGGTCGCTCTCCTCTCGTCCTCGGCATGGGCGATCCATGCATCGCTGCTGTTTATATAGGCGTTCGGCCGGCCTTGATTAGGGATACAAATTAATATTCGACCTTAACTCTAGTACCCTACAAGCCGGATCATATCCTTTCTCTTCTTTTGTGACTCAGAAGGAATGTTTCTACTTTTCCTGACTTGTCGGAGGCTGAACCCACTGCTTCGGGATGTTTATCGTTGCACATGTAGAGCAAACGTGAGCTGTCTACTTGCATATATGTAGACTCACTAGTGCAGAGTTAAACATTTAAGACGGCTGGTAAGTATTTTTAGAGATGGATTTAGCAAGTATTTCATAATTTGTGTCACTAATTATAAGGCCATAGTAGCGACGGATGATTAATCGTCTCAAATATGAAAGTAAAGAGACGGCTCCAAACATTGACCGTCTATGACATTTGCTATGGCTCTAAAGCTGTGCCCCGTCTCTGCCATTCTTCATATGGTGACACCAGCCATCGTTGTTTGTATCAAATAGCGATGGCTAAATATACAATCATATCAATTGTGTGTCAAAATTGCGACGGGTGAGTGCCCGTCTCAAGTAACAAGTGAAACATACGGTATGAGCCGCTCATCAAAATAGTCCACATTAACCGTGGGTGTCAGAATTAAGCAGGCACAAATGTTTAAAAAACAGAAAACATCACTGAAATGATAGTTCTAGCTCCAAGGTTCACAAACGCAGATTTTGGAGTCTTCGAACGCAGATTTTGGAGTCTTCACAAGGCAAGTGCTTCTCGGATTCCAAATAGCACACTTAAATCCAGTTCTGTGGATGGCATCTCAAAATCCTTGCATACATAAACAACCTTCCAGTTAAGATGTACAAACAATAATTCAGTACTATGAGGAGCCAAGCTCAAGGAGTTCACAGCAGTTTATATCAAAGGATCTTTACAAGTTGCAGCCACCATTCCTAAGGTCATGTGATGTGCAGTGTAGAAGCTACATGCGTTGTCATTGGGTTGTCGGTGGCACTTGCGAAGAAAATAAGCATGAAAAGCATCAGTTCATATTGGAGACCCATTCAAGATGAATTAACTTTTCAAACACAACAATTCTATCAATATCATAAATTTAGTGGCATGTGAAAGTGCACCCTTAGTTAGCTTCTTTTTGCAATTAAAAAGAGCAAAAGTCCTGCAATCATGCACCATGACCATGTGATCAATATGGTTTTCCACATAAGTTTGCAAAATGCAGATCAAACCAAACTTACTGGTTAATCACTGATTTCAACAAGTTATGATCGCACTGTTTTGATCCGTCAGAATCAAGGTAAAGGACCGTGTTTCACTTCCGGATGATTACCAGCAATAACTAGTGATCTCCACTACTGTGGAGAAACATTATCAAGCTATTTGAGACCTTTGCAAAATGATTAAACATGTTTGACACATAATCCACAATAGTCAACTCATTGGCACGCATGTAGGGTTTCAAGAACATCTAGGGGTCCATAATGCCCACAGGCAACTCGTCATCCCCGGCCTTTTGTACCATGTATCTGTAGACAAAACAAGAAAGGACATCAATTATTATAATACATTGCTTCTCCAATCCTAATAATCACATTTTGTTATCTAATTTTACAATTTAATGAAATTGAGGTTTCAATAGCTGGAACACAAAAAAATAGTTGATTGTGATAAAATTGCTTGTCGATCTTTACCTACCTGCGAGCTAAGGTACCAAATGAGCAAAATCTATCTTTCACGTAGTACCTTGTGCCAACAAGAAGCACATATATAAGAGGCTGAACCATGTAACAAATTCAAATGGGAGCTTTCAACTTACGGACAAAAGCAGCGTAACAGGCCCATGTCTAGCGCATCAAGATTGAAGAGGTCATACAAGTAATTAAATCCAACCACCAAGTCATTACCCGACTCCGCAGTATACCATAACTGGAAATGGTCAAAATTAATCGATATAGTCAACCACTGTTGAGCACAAGCTTTAAATAGTAGGCATGGAGGACAACTGGCAAGTTCTTTTTCATTTGGCATTGCCTCTCCAAACTTGAAATTGGGATTGGCTTTGGTTATTGCCTCTCCAAACTATATATGAATCGATTTCCGATCAACACAAAGAAAAGTTGACTTGCTCTCTTCCCTATTAAGTTTTTTTCATCCCTGGCGGCTAGCGCGCGCTTTGTAAAGCAATTATTTTAAATCGCAGCAATCCAAGAGTTGTCATGAGATGGTAAAAATCAGTTCATATGCTATACAACAAATATCGGAATAAACTACAATCATATGCATGGAAGCCATTGTATCGCCATATAGATTTTACTACTAAATCATTTTTGAACTTTTTGTAGCACCGTACCAGATTCACATTTCAAAAATTAGAAAAAAGGTCATTGCAAAACCCAAACCTTATTTGTTTTCTGAAGTGTCAAACTAAAAGTTACTGACTTGATTATTGTTCAAAAACAAGATTCTGTTCAAAATAGGGATGCATAATTTTGATCTGCTAAATCTTAGTCTATATCAAAGATTTAGGGCATGTTAGAATGATGCGGTTTTTGAAAATTGTAGTACGAAAGAATTGTGGATTTATAAGGACGAAGAGACATAAAACCATGGTTTAGAAAAAGAGATTATGACTGGAGTTTCTAATACCATGATTTTATTGCAAAGAGACAATAGTTTTAGCTAAGCCATGGTTTTCAAAACTATAAGATTTATTGCATCCAAACACCTCATAGCTTTTAAAAACCAAAGTATTTTGTAAAACCATCTACAATACTTCAAAAATATTTCCTCCCTCCTAAGTCATTACAAAATCTTGGAAAGTCAGATTTGACTAAATTTATATAATAAGATAACAACATTTATGATATTAAATAAGTATCACTAGATACTTCATACATTTTTATAGTATACTTTGGTTTAATATCATGAATCTTTGTATTTCTTTCTATATATAATTTGGGTCAAATTTTAGATATTTTAACTCTGCAAGATTCTTAGAATGACCTATAATTTAAAACGGAGGGAGTACTTTCGCATCCAAACAAAATATAATTTATTTTAAATTTAGGTATATTTTGATAGGTTTGATAACTAATTAAACCTAATAAGCTCTGCCTAAGAATAAGCACATAGTGTTAGTATATTTTTCTTATTTTCCGTTTTTATCTCATAATTGTGCTAGGCAGAGTACTTTCTTTGATTTAATCTAAGTCGTTAGATAATCGAAAGATTCAACACCATATATTTTTTTTTCTAATTATTGTCTTACAATTGTATTAGGTATGAATTCTTTTGATAATCTAGCTATGCTCATGATAAGATTTAATGGTGTAGTTTTTTCCCTTTTTTCTCAAATTTTAAAACCATCTCAACCAATGTATTTTTGGGTTAATCTAGGCCATTAGATTATCGTAAAATTCAATGACATGGATTCTTTTCTGCCTTTTCTAATTAATATATTTTACCTCCCTGGACGAGCGCGAAAGCTTCTCTTAAACTAATGACCACGCATGTCACGACACTACTGGAAACCGGTTCTTTGCCGCCTGCTGACGGCAGTCGGCAAAGGCCCGAATGCTTTGCCGACTGCATTCCACGTGGCAGGCGGCAAAGGGAAGGCGGCAAAGGCCAGGGCGGCAAAGACCGCCTTTGCCGACTGCCAGGTGGCGGCCTTTGCCGCCTGCCAACTAGGCAGTCGGCAAACAATTTCTGGATAAATAAATAAAAAGATGGGCTTGAGCCCATCTCCGAGCCCGCGAAGCCCATCGCCGGCGGGCGGCGCCGCGCCGTCGCCATCGCCATCGCCGTGCTAGTGCTCCGGCGGACCGCCGCGCCTCGCACGCTTGCCGGCGGGGGCCGCTGCACCTCGCCCCGCTCCGGCGGGGCCGCCGGAACCCTAGCGCCGCCATATCCGGCGCCGCCAGATCCAAGCCGCGCGCCCGCTCGCCGGAGGAGGAGGAGGGAGGCCGCGCGCCGGATCCTGCCTGCGTGCCGGAGGAGGAGGAGGGAGGCCGCGCGCCGCCATGGCCGCCCGGGCCGAGCTCCACCGGCCGCCCGCTCGCCGGAGGAGGAGGAGGGAGGCCGCGTGCCGGATCCCGCCTGCGCGCCGGAGGAGGAGGAGGGAGGCCGCGCGCCGCCATGGCCGCCCGGGCCGAGCTCCACCGACCGGGCCCGCCGCCGGAGGAGGAGGAGGAGAGGCCGCGTGCCGGATCCCGCCCGCGTGCGGAGGAGGAGGAGGAGGCCGCGCGCCGCCATGGCCGCCGGGCCGAGCTCCACCGGCCGGCCGCCCGCCGCCCGCCCATCCGCCGCCCGGAGCCCCCCGCCCGTACGGCTCCGCGCCGCCGAGCGGCGCCCTCGGCCCTCCTCGTGCCGCCGGGCCTCGCGCCGGCCCTCCTCGCGCCGCCGGCCACGCGCGCCGCGCCGTCCTCGGCCCTCTTGGCGCCGTTGAGGGAAGGGAGGGAGGCCGGACCTCCTCCCGTCGCCGAGGGAAGGGAGGGAGGCCGGACCTCCCGCCGCCGAGGGAAGGGAAGGAGGCGTCGTCGGGCCGGCCTCCGGCCCCCAGATCGTCGTGGTGGTGGTGGTGAGGGCCGGCGGCGGTGGGGGTGAGGGGAGGGTCGCCGGAGTGGGGAGGGTGGCGGTGGAGCGGCGTGGAGGCGGAGAGGGGAGAGAGTGGCGGGCGAGGAGGAGTGGGGCGGGGTGAAACCCTAAGTCCGCGGATTTATAGGAGTCGGCTGCTGGGCTCCTGGGCCTTATTGGGCCGGAATCTTTGCCGACTGGCCCATGAAGGGCAGTCGGCAAATTCGTTTTTTGTTTTTTATTTTCTGTTTTAAATCTTTCAAATTCAAAAGCATGAGAAGATGAAGTCTTTTGAAATTCAAACTTTTTCTGTTGTCCAAGTATATTGTTTACAAGCACATATTCAAATTTGAGACTTTTTTATTACATTTTGCTATATTTAGCTCATTTAATTCATTTACTTGAATTTTTTTCGATAATCCAAAATTGAACTACAGGTGTATAAAATAGTGGAATGTAGCCACTCAAAAAATTATATTCATGTTTGAGAGTGTATATTAAGGCTAATTATATTCACTCACCTAAAGTTTTGAAAGAATTATTCACGAAACATGACTATTTAGTTGTAGAAGAAATGTTTTTTAATTATATAAAATGCAAACGAAGTCCGAAAATCACGAAACTTGGCGAGGTGTGATCCCATGGCATGTGGAGGCTGTGATAAAAAATTGAGAATGTTTGGAGCAAGTTGTGATATCGGTTGTGTAGAACCCGACATCTCCACATGTGATCACAAGAGGAGATGTCCGGGTTCTACACATCCATTGTCGAACTTGTTTGAAACATTCTCAATTTTTTATCACAGCCTCCACATGCAATGGGATGACACCTCGCCAAGTTTTGTGATTTTCGGACTTCGTTTGCATTTTTATATAATTAAATAACACGTCTTCCGCAATTGGAGAACCATGTTTCGTGAAAAAGGAGTTAAAATTTTTGGGTGAGTTCCTGGATAGGGTCTCAAAATACACTATCTAACATGAATATAATTTTTTGAATGACTAGGTTTCATTATTTCATGCACCTACGGTTCAATTTTACTTTTTCGAGGAAAAATGCAAGTAAACAAAATAAATTCAAGAAATATAGCAAAAAGTTATGAAAATGTTTTAAATTTGAAAATATGATTCAATACAATCTAGAATGATCACCGAAAAATTTGAGATCAAAATTCAAAAGAAAAAAAAAATCTTTGCCGCTCGCTTGTCTCCCGGGCAAATCGGCAAAGACATCCTTTGCCGACTGCCAGACTTTGCCGCCTGCTGGCACCTAGGGGCAGTTGGGACTGCCAGACTTTGCCGCCTGCCAAGGCCAAGGCAGTCCTGCCCTGGACTTGGCAGGCGGCAAAGTGTCGCGGCAGTCGGCAAAGTGTCAGTTCCCGTAGTGCGAGCCGTCATGTATATTTTTCTGAAACGCTTTAGCCCCCGGCGATGTTCATTTTGTAATGTGGATAGAGCATCTCCCACATGTACGTGCAGAGTAGCCTTTTTAAAATTAAAGCCTACGCCCTTAATTCTAACAGGCTAAGGGCAGTCCCAGTGAAAGAAACTAAGTAGTTTCTATAATATAGGATATCGCACCAAGAAACTACTCCTTCCCAACTCAAAGTTTCTATACCAATATTAATGTAAAGAATATCTTAAATACATCACAAAATAGAAGTAGATTAACTGTGGCAAGCAACTCTACAACCACGCTGTTTTTTTTTCAGAGTTGTCCCTTAAATTGTCAATTGAAGTAAACGTAAACACAGATGGTTACCGAATGCTCATGCGCGTTCACGTACATGATTCCGAATTCATGCAATGCAAATGTTTTGCCCGCGGCAGTAGATCACAGATGCTGCTGTGCGTGGCTCCTTGCGCCATGAATTCAAGGAGAAAGAGCAGAGCATATCAGGATGAGACATGAGACAATGAACTCCAAGCTCTACAAGCATTGCGTCATGTTCGCGCCGGTCGTGCCGCCGGTCGTGCTGGCCATGGTGAAGAGCCCCGTGGCCGAGGAGTTCGATCTGTCCAGGCTCACCCGCAGGTCCGTCATGACGGCTGTCGCGCCGCTTTCGCCGGACCTCCTGGCGGCGTTCGGGTGCAAGATCCGGCGTTCAGGTTGAGGCGTACACGGGCTCACGGAGTACATCTGCATCACGCTGACGCACGCCGGCGGCGACGACGAAGGGGGGCCGGTGCAGATCGCCAAGAAGAAGTCGATCAGGTTCATCCTGTCCATCGGGGGCTTTCGGCCGTTCGCGTCCATGTCCATCGGGGGCTTGGGTCGTCCACCACGCAGGAAAGCCAGCAGCTTGAAGCCTTGCAACGGTGGAGATGGTGCTGCTGCCACGGCGGTGGGTTCACCGCCGGCCGGACTGGATCCTTCAGTAGGAGCCGCGGCAGCACCAGCGACCGAATCAAATCGGGCAGCGATGGCGGCGGGAGCACCCCTTCCTTGTCCGGCGCGGCCTGCGGGAGCAGTGGCGTCGTGGACGCGGCCTTCGCTAGCAGACATGGCGGACGCAGCGGCGCGGTCTGCGCGAGCGGCGGCGGCGCGGACGTCCTAGGCAGCAGCGACCACAACCTGCGGGGAGCAGCGGTGGCCTGCGCACGGGATCAAGAAGATGGCGATGGAATCCGGTGGTTTCTCCCCAGTGCTGTTTTGCTCATTTCTTGATGCATTGATCCTAGCGTAGGCTTTGATTCCTGGTGAAGAAACGATTTCTTCATTTTGTGTTCGCTTTCTTCGTTAACTCACTTGCCACGTCAGCAAATTGCTGAGTTGTCCTTGCAATTAAGAGAGATAGAAACTGCTCATTAATTGCCATTGGGATTGCCCTAAGGGCGTCCGCAGTGGTTGCTATCGATTTCGACAGTGACGTGGAGGAGAACTGGTACAGCCTATAATTTAATGTTAGTTAATTTTACCCATACTCTCTTCTCACTGGTTGCATGGCACTAATAATAGCAGCTGGCCCACCAAATTCTCCGTTCACACTCTCCTCGCTAGCGCCGAAACAATAGCTAGCGAGTTGATTTTTCGTCGTTCTCTCTCCTCCACGTCTGATCCCGAGCCTAGTCAGCACCCAAATCGTCATCTCAAATCGACTCATTGCGGACGCCCTAAGCACGCTTGGAATTGATACCACTAACAGATGGAGCTTTAATTTCCTTTTGTTGCTTCAAATTAAGAGTCTTTTTGATGCACCAGCCAAATTTTAGTCGGCTAAATTTAGCTGCTAGGCATTCAAAGACCAAATTTTAGTGGCTAAAATTTAGCTGCTAGGCATTCAAAGGCCTAGCTAAAAGACCAGATAAAATTTAGCTATTTCAACTTAGCTAAAGTCAGTTAAACAAACAGGCCTAAAAGAACGAAGTATTTATTTCTTGAGACTATGAAGAAGTTAAAAAATGTGCCATGTGTAGCGATTATTAGTAGGGCAGTCCTAACGAACTAATATAGTTTCTATGATATGTCATGTCATATATAGACACCACTTATAAACTGTAGCTCATAATACACAATATCTAATAATTATGGCTATAAAGTGAACGGCTCTAGTTATATTAATTTCTCCTATCCTTCCAATCATTTTCCTACACAGGCCACTCTCTTATTTTGTCTCGGAATATGTGATGCCCATTCTTAGATTTTTATGTAGTTTTGCAAACTTCAGTTTTTGTGAAAGACCTTAGTTTCTCACATGAGATCCAGTTTCTTGTAGTTTTCACTTCTTAATATAATATTGTTACCACGTCATCAAATATCATATGTGAATGATATTAACTGAAATGGAAACTATTGTAGTCATGATTGGGTCCCTAAGGGCAGTCCCAACGGCATTTAAGAGCCGATTTCTATCTTCATTTAAGAGGGTGCCACGTAGGCAAAAATTCAATGCGGCAAGGGAGTTAAGGAGGAAAGAGAGCGGGCAAACGAAGAAACGGTTTCGCCTGCACAAAACTGAGTCGACGCTCGCACCAGTTGATGCCGTTGGGAAGAAACGACCGACGTCCATAGCATTAACTTCCCGCTCCCGCTCTGCACGCCCGCGCCAGTTCACCGGAGCGCTCGCCGCGAGCTCGGTTGCTGGCCGCCCTGCTCGCCCGGCGGCGCCGCGAGCTCGGTTGCCAGCCGCCCCGCGCCCGCCTCGCGCGCCGCGCCTGCCTGCCTGCTCGCACTCGCGTCCCCGGTGGCGGAGGCGAGATTCGTGGGGCGGGGGAGGCGGCGGCAGCACTACGCCGGCGAGGTGGATGGCAAGCTCCGGCGGAGTGCCCAGGAACCCGCAGCCCGGATCTCCGCAGAGGCAGAACGTGGACAAGCACAAGCTCCCGTGCTTGCCCGCCATGCAGTAGGGGACGGAGGCCCGGCAGCCGTGTGCCTCGTGCGGGCACGACACCAGGAGATGGGAGAGGAGGTCGTATGGCCAGCGGCGGCCTGCGGGCACCGGGCAGTTTGGAGAAGTTTGGAGAAGAAGAAGGGGTGGGCGCCGATGGGGAATAAATGCACATTTATTGCATGAAGAAATCGTCGTTGGACGAAGAGGCTTCGAGAGCGACGTTTTTTTCCTGGATCCGTTGGGACTGCCCTAAAAACCTACAGTGAAGGTCCCTATCACTGTTGGTCATGGCTTTAGACGCCAGTGATGACGTGGTGCTTTCACTACCAGCTTTTGTCTTGAACCGGCAATGATAACTGCATAGTACAATACCTAAATCACTTTGTATTTCAGGAGCAATCAAAAGGCTGTTATTTGGTTTATCCGTGCCAATTGCCTTTCTCAAGTTTGAATTTTGCTCTGCTGTAAAATTACGAAATTCTATGAAGTGCCCTTTATTCAAGGACTCATTTGACTCATCGTGGCCCCGAAAAGATAAGGGAGCCTTTAAATAACTGTCGACAGATTTTCCATCGACATATCTGTCGACTTTTTAAACTACCAAATAAAAAATAGATATAAAAAACTGACAGATTTGATGAACACCAATTTGTCGATTATGCTCTCGGGCAACGCAAAACCTATTACAACAATATTCATTACGAGAAAAGCAAACCAGATAAAGAAAAAGCCCATCATTTGAAGGAAGCCCATTACCGCAGAAGGAAAAACACAAGTAACCTTGAAGAAGAAGAAAAAAGGATCTGAACGGGAGCACAGGAAACAAGAACGGAGACAAAAAGCAGCACATATCTTAAAGCAAAAATCAACACTTCAAAATTAGATAGATAACCAACAATAAAATCTGTTGACAGATAAATAACAAATTCCAAAAGGTAATCCTTGCTGCAATAATATTTTGGCAACATCAATAGACCCATCAACCTAGCAAGATAATTCTTCTTACTAGACTCGCTCATACTATGAAAAGCAACATCAATATGTTGATTTATTTGTAATAGAATCATCAAACTTCTTCATTGTGACATAGTGTGCGCCATCGATATCTCCGGCATGAATTCTTAGCCTTTCTTCTTCATGAAAAGTGTTCCAACCATTGTTAATACAAATGCATCATATAATCTGCATCCATCTTATCTGTAAATAAGAAACGACAAGAAAAAAAAATATGCCCTATCTTTGGACTCACTATATTTAAGCCAATCAAACTCATCAAACCACTCTGAAACAAACTTTCTCGGTGCTCCTCCAATGATATATGTCATAGGAAAATCAAGTGTACGAGTACGAGGTTGGTAAGGACTATTCTCCAAGTACTTCCTTCTCACACTCTCTGACATTAGGATGGTAATCATCAATTTGGTTCTTTAATCCTGAATCATATTCTCCTCATTCCAATTGATATTATCCAAACAAGAATTCTGAAGACTATTGGTATCATGAGGCTCTGGTGCTTTACTTTTACAATATTGTAACATTAAGTAACCTAGAATTACCTTAAATTGTAATTCACTCATTTAGATTAGTTAATTCAGAATGGAAAAAGAAGCACGTAGCATCTAATATTTATCTTAAACCCTTGATTCCTGTTGGCTGTCGGGTGATGGTGATGGGCTAATCATTGAATTGCCTAGAGAGAGAGACAGGGAGGATGAGAGAGGGAAGTGAGACTGAGGCGAGAGCACCGTTGAGTGGGGAATTATTATTATTATTATTATTATTATTCTTTTTTTTTTTGAGAAACAAGTGGAGAACTCTAATGGATGGAAGCGGAGCGACGTGGTGTTGAATCAGGTGACTGGGCTGCTCTTGCTGGGCTTTGGATGGTGCAGCTTATTGGGCTTTAGATGGTGCATATAAGGCCGAATCTGATGTGCTATATGGTGAAAGAAAAAGAGTGCTTTTTTTTTGAAGAAAAAAAGAGTGCTTTCATCTGCAACCACCTCGCTTAACGAAAAGCGCAACTTGACAGCGTGGTCTCGAAAAAAAAAAAAAAAAAATCTGCAACCACAGGGCATAACATGCCTTTGCCCCCATCATGTGGAATCTCCCTTTCAGATGAAGACGACTGGTGTTGGCCCTCGGGTTACCTACAAATATACTAATCCGTTCCAAATTGTAGTTCGTTTGACTTTTTGACCCTAACTTTGACAACTCGTCTTATTCAAAAAAAAATTAGTCAAATATCATTTCTTTTGCCGTGGCTTGCTTTACTAACAAAAGACCTTCAAAAATGACTCAAATTTAACCATATTTACACTAATTTTTTGAATAAGACGAATGGTCAAATTTGGGGTCAAAAAGTCAAACGAACTACAATTTGGAGTACAAAAGTAAACATCTCGGTTTGTGCCGATGATGAGAGATGATGGTTGTGGCCTTGTGGGAACGAAGGAGGGGGCCCTACGAGGGTTATGGGCACCAACGCTCCCTTAACTACTAGTTTTAGTGGAATCTTTTTTTGTTTGGTTGAGCTTTTATAGTTAACTAGTGGAATGGCGCGCAAGTGCGCGCCCAGCACAAACATCATATGTGGATAAATACGGTGTCTATGATCAATACATTGTACGGGAGGAAAGCGGCAAAATATTAATATCAAAAAGATTCTGCATTTTTTTTGATCTCATCTCATATAAAAATTAGCTCAACCTCGAGAATAGACCGCTTGCACCTTAAATTCAAAGAAACTGATAAGAGTATTGTGCTATGCAAATATGCACCCTAAACTAAAGACTTGAACTACGTTATGAGATCCAAATGAACGTCCAGTTGAATTAGCAAAATTCGGTGACGGTCAGATCATGCGAGGGCAGCCAATACTTCCATCTTCTCGCGAATCAGGTTGATCATGCTCCCGTACTTCACTTGCAAAATTGTAAAGCTATTGTTCAGAGAACTAACAGAGATAACAACTGCCGATATCTGCATTCATATAATGTGATACTGTGCAAGTATTTTCTCTGAAATGTGCATCACAAAATCTAACCGAAGCTCCATATTCATACCAGTTATTATCCGAAGTTACCGCAAAGGTACCTGGAAGACGAAGCGTGCACACGAGAGGAGTTTTTCCTGGTGGCAAGCAGCCCTGAAAGGAAAAAATATTAATCACCTGTGAATCAAAAAAATAACGCTTCTAAATCTAAATACATCAAAATACATCATATAATAAAAAGCTTGAACTGTGGCTTCAGCTTAGTCACGGTCAAGTGATCAATGGCTACACAGCCAAGATTCTTGTTTCAAAAATTACAAATGCAGAATTCCAGGATCCTCATTACCTTCACTATAACTGTTCAACGTAGCTAAAACATAGTTTGCAGACGAAGGTTGTTTCAGGTTCTAACAAACCTTATATATCTAAGCTAATTTCGTCATGTATGAAGTCCATTTTGCAGGTGTTATTGAGTGCGTATCATACATGCCACTTTGTG
The DNA here is from genome assembly GCA_018135685.1 of Themeda triandra. Classification (NCBI taxonomy): domain Eukaryota; kingdom Viridiplantae; phylum Streptophyta; class Magnoliopsida; order Poales; family Poaceae; genus Themeda; species Themeda triandra. Next base: position 61,442 of record JAENPR010001420.1, on the reverse strand, counting down.
TTTCTGCATTGATTTCTTTCTTCTTGTTTTTTTTTTTTTTGACCAAAGTGTTTGTGCATCAATTTCAATGAGGAAAGAAATTCTGAGGTACCAAATGACACTGTAAAACAAAGTGAAGTGCAATGTTTGTAGATTTCTGAAAGCAATAATATAATCATGCAGTACAGGAGCAATGTATATAGTTTTTAAATAGGGAAGTGTGAAGATTCGATCAAACCCGAAATTTTAGTTTCAGTATCTGTAACTGAACTGAACCCTAAGCCCAAACTGCAGCAGCTTCCTGTTGTGACCAAGCAGTAGCCTCACCCTGAAATATGCAAGCAATGTGTATGGCCAGCTAATCCATTTCGAACTCAACCAATTAAATCTGCAAACAATGTGTGAAGTGCAAAATCATGAGCTTAGAGAATCAAGATAAAATTTGTGTAGCCAAATAATTTAACTATATCAAAATCAAAACTGCTAGTTTCTTAATTTAATGACACATGCATATCGTGGATGAAATAAATTCAGGATGCCAACGACATAGTTTGTAGGCATCCATTTTTTTTTACCAATCAAATTCTGAGGACAGTTTCATGAGGGAAACAGTAAATTCGATAGTTAGAAAAAAATATTCATTTGAACATATTGACCTTTATTAGATGAAGCAATGCCAGATTTGTTAATTCTCAAGGTAATGTCTGTCCATTTTTCAGAATATGCACGTGCAAGCTGTCAATATAGCATCCTGACCAATGCATATGTGGTTAGACACAAGGTGCTACATCTTAGCTTAATGAGGTGTCAGATATTGGTTCACATTGGCTGCGTCCGCAATCAGGGCAGATGCGGTTAGACACAATGCCATTAGAAAGAGGCAGATTGCAATGTCTCACAGAGCAGACAACAATCCATTGTTTGCTGAATGTAAAAAGAATATCATGGCGACAACCAAATGGATGAATTTATAACACAAGGTGGCACATCTTAATAAAGCAGTTATATAGAATACTCGATATCATAGACTGGCCAGGTAGGTAAATAATTTCAACATGGACTTGTTTTTGGTTCATGGTAGTGTATTTATAAGCTGACCGTCATCTATTTTGATTGTGCAACCTAGGCAAAGCAGCAGCTCAGTCTATCACAGAAAGCAGCAAAGAGTGTACAGTGATGAATGAAGGAAAACAAAAAAAGGGATGTGTACAGCATAGCAGACATACCACAGTTCGGAAGTAGGAAAGAAACCCTTCAATGTGGCCATAACCTGCATACACAGGAGCAAGGAAGCCCCATTAGGTGGACATACAGAGAATAATGAGGTGATAGAATCCATTGTACTGACATAAAGTGTAAATCCAAATCCATCCCTTACAAAAGGAAGAGATTCATCAAATCTGTAAGCATAACACAGAACACAGAGGAACCAGCTGCTGCTAATATTTGGCCACCGGGATGAGGAATCCATGCTTCAAATGGGCTAATATTTAGACAACAGGGAAAAATGTAGATAAAAATGCAGCTTTTTTCCTCTAAAAACCTAGCAGCAAACACCAAAATTCAGTGCGCAAGAATTTTTCGAGGGTCACCAAATCATAATGCAGAACTAAATTAGCTGTTGGTTTCCATAGGCATAGTTATCTTTCAGTGAAGGGAACAAAAAAATAATAACCAATTAGCAATCATCATCTTGAAATTAGAATAGGTTGTACCTAGAAAAGAAGGCTACTCACCAGATCTGTGCGCACAGTTGCTGGATCATGCTGACCATTTTAGGGGGTCATGACATAATTGAAGAAAGTTTTATTTGTCCCCTTTTTTTCTTGATCCTTGGTGGCACCGAAAACTCCACGAGGTCTGAATCTATGTAAAATAGGTACAAAGGAAACACAATTGATTCAGAGAAACATATCCAACTGTGTATGAGCACGAGTTTGTGTGAAAGAATTCAGTATTATTTGCCTTGACGAAAGGGTAACTATCTCTACAAACAATGGTATAGGTGCGAACTGATGAAGTAGGCTTATTACTTGCCTGTATTAGTTTATTAAGACTTAAGAGGACCAATAGATAGATCCAACACCAGAACATACACATGGACACCGTAGCTGAAGTACTATAATTTCCTGTAAAGAGATTGCTGTCACCAATATATGTAGCAAAAACTTCAGAGCTAATCTGTCCCACTCATCGAGAAGTAAAAACATTATGAAGTTCTGAACGAAAAGCAGATGAAAAGCAAGTGGTCGTACCTTCATCTAAGTCCCTCCAAAAGCAGCGTGAAGGCAATCCTAACAAAGCACGTTGCAGAAGACCAAGAAACTCAGAAAGAACAATTTTTTAAAACAATGTCTATAAACAAAAGGTAATGATTTGAGGAACATCGTTTTGTAAGCAAGGGAAAATGGAACCATCCTCAAACCTCCGAAGTAAGGAGAACAGCGAGGTTATTTAAAGGCCACGACAATCTAAAAAGTATGAAGAATTTGGGGAACAAGGGTACTGGTAGAAATGAACAAAACAATATGACTTAATCTTTCATAGGTAGGCACAATAGGAAAGGCAAGGAACCAAACAAAACACGCGGTTGAAATCTGTCATCCACCTCCAGTTTAGTACCACAGAACAACCTGACAGATGATTTGAGGGGCATCATTTTGCAAACAGGAGGAAATATAACCACCCCCAAACCTCAGAATCTGAAAACTAAAAGAATGTAGGGAATAACAATAGCCTCAGAAATGAACCAGGTGACATCACTTGATCTTTCATAGGTAGCCGCAGCAGCATGCAGCGAGAAATAGCCTCATCTTTACCAATCCATGTTGCCGGCACATACACAAAAACAATGGTTGGAAAGGAATCGGGGTATAGTGCCAGCACATGGAACTGCATGGTTGAAAAGGAATCGGGTATGTAACTGCAATGGACTTAGCCTAGGGAAGTGGCATCATAGGATCCATAAACAGATAGCAATGCATATGTATAGGATCAATAAACAGATAGCAATGCATATGTATACATGAAGATGCGGCAAGCCTTTGAAGATCATCAGTCTATATTTGCATGTTGCATGGGAATTCAATTTCATCAGTAGCTATACAGCAAAGAGCACATTTCTGTCACACAACACACAAATCAGGGAAAATATTGTGCACGAACGAATAGACATGTGCACCCAATAACAGTATATATTTGTGTCCCAAAGTAATATATCTTTGTAATCTTAGTAAGGCAAACCAGAGAAAGCAATTGAAAACAAAAAAAAGGAGGCACCTGGCCAAACTAAGATGAAACTTAGAGGCGACAGACAGGCGTCTGTCTCCTTCATAGGTAGCAGCGGGAAGACCAACTCCAAAGGGAGGTACCTTCGGCTGCAACCATGCTCAATCAACTGTACAGAAGGAGAGAGGGAGGGAGAGGGGACCTGGGGGAGGAGCCATGGCACAGGGGAGGAGAAAATGGTGACCTGCAGCCAGATCCGGCCGTCGAACAGACCCGCTGCTAGGACAAGGTGCGTGCAGGCGGAGGAGGCGCACTGGCACAGGAACGCGAGCAGCCGGGGGCCGGTCGCCCCACATCGCCCTTGCGACACGGTGCGGAGAAGAAGAGGAAGCGAGGTAGGGAAAGAAGATGACGACGTACCACCACGGCCGCCGGTGAGGAAGAGGCGGTTAGGGTTTCGTGGAGCCGTCATGGACCGCCGGGAGGATGCAGCGGGCGACGGTGACCGGCGAGGCTGACCCCGAGCAGCGGCCACAGGAGAGGTCGACCCCAAAAAGAGAGAGGGAGGCCGACGGCGCCGCCACGCCGCCGCCGCCCACAAGTATCGCGAAACCCTAAGTCACCGTCGTCGCGGAACCATAGGCCGCCGTCGCTGCACCGGCAACACGCACGCTGCCGCCGCACGTTCACCCCGCTCCTTCGCGCCGACGCAGCGTGGGACCCGCCCTAGCCGCGCGTACAGGCGTAGGTGCGAGGAGGCTCAGACGGAGACAGAGGTAGAGGGGGACGGGAGGGAGGCCGCCGGCCGCGTCGCCGCCGCCGCCGGTCGCGTCGTCGCCGTGCCGGACCGGGGAGGGAGGTGGGGGCCACCCGCACCGGCGGTGCACCTGCACACGCCGCGCCCGCGTCGCGCCGCCGTGCGTGCCCGCTTGTCCGCGCGCCGCGTCGCGCTACCGGCCGCGCGCTGCTCGCCCGCCGCGGTCGGGGCGCGCGGCCCGCGTGAGCCGCTTCGCCGCCCGCGCCGCATCCGGGGGAGGCGGAGGAGGCGATGGGAGGGGAGGGAGAGGGGTGCCCCGCCCCCGCGCGCGTCGGCCGGCCGCACGGTTCGGTGGCGCGCCGGCCGCCACGCCACTCGCCCGGCGCGCGGCGCATCCGGGGGAGGCGGAGGAGGAAAGGAGGCGCCGCGAAAGTTCGAGGTGGGGAAGGGGTTTTTTGTTTTTTTTGCCTGAAGGTGAGGGCTCAATATATATGAAGGAGGCGGGGGGTAAATGGAAAAAAGGCATGTTTTCGGAATTTTCTCTTCTTCGGGCGACGGATTTCCATCTTGCAGGGTCCTAAACGAAAGCAAACAGGCCGCAGTTACTGTTCACGGGGACCTAGGTGGAGCAGACCGTGATTTCGAGAAATAAGAAGGGCCTTTTTGCAAAAGTAATTGGAGCGACGTGGACAGGCTCTGTGAATTTGGAACGACGTGGCCGGAGCCTCCTTTCAGCAAGCATCATAGAATGGATTGGGTGAATTTGTTGGAGTCCTTCCAGCAAGCTAGTAGTACTACAAGCTAACAGTAGCTGTGCACCGTCAGCATCCATGGCTGCTCCGAACTCTGAAGCATTGAATTTGGCGTGCATGATCAATCGTACTACTCCAACAGTCGTGCAGTGTCTCCACGAAAGAGCAGGGGCATTTACCCCAACACCAACCAGCATCACAGCTGGCGTCTCATTGAACGCACCACCAATCAGCATTGGTGGTGCAGTGGTGCAGCGCATTACTCCTGCTCAGTCTAGATACTACGTCAGCTTGATGACATGGGCAGCTGATATCATATACTCCGTATTCATTATGCTCATTACAATATGATATAAGTAGAGTTATAATATTGCTCACGGAATTATCTCAAGTCGCCTCCTCTCGAATCACCGGATAGCATGTTTTTGTTTAGGGCATGCATGCAGTTTATTTGATGTGAATGATTGAAGGTGAACCGGTCGTCAGAGAGTGGAAGGTGAACCTGCCAAGATCTGAGGCAATGTTTCTACATCACGTGCGGCTCGTCGAATGAATGTGGTGAACGCCAAGCACACAAGTCTTCTCTGATGGGTGGGCATATAGATTAAGCAAAAATCAGTTCCTCCTTCGGCTTGCAAGATGCTTGATGTACTATTTACTACTATATAGATTAAGCAAAAATGAGTCCCTCCTTCGGCTTGAACAAGATGCTTGATGTACTATTTACTACTATATATAGTCTACATGACGTTAATCGGCTTCCATCATGCTTGATGCTTGAGCAGCTCCATTTCACCAGCGGCCAGCCTAGACAACGTTTTTAAGGGCCCCGCAAACAGTAAAAAAAAAATCTCTATTCGGTCGTGCTTGTATGGTGCGTCGGCTCCCCACGAGCTTGCGGGTATATTTTATTTGGCTCGGTTCGAACGTGCCAAGATGCAATTTTCCTTCCGACCGCCACGGTTCGACAGCTCCAGTGCTCAGGGTTCATTTTTTCTGGCCCATGGTTCGATTTTGCCCAACACCGGAGGTTCTCTAATTCAACGGTAATGCTCTGGTGCGGACGTTCACGCGTCGAACGGCGATTTCGTGGGCCGTGTGGCACAGGGCCCAGACGCGGACGAGTGGACGCGCGCCGCTCCACCTTTCCTCGTGCGCTCCGCCTCCACCCACTCCTCCGACCTCCACTCACTTTGCCTTCTTCGCCTCCCTCTGCCGCCGGCCTCCACGCGCAGGGGCGGGGGAGCGGCCACCTGCGCACGGCTCTCTGCCCGCCCGTCTCCCTTGCCTGCCTCCCCTCCCCTCCCTTCCTCCCGTCCTCCTCTTTTCTCTCTTCGCGACCATGGCGCTGAAATCGGAGACGACGGCGGCGGCTCTCCGGCGACACCCCGCTGCCTTCCTGCCTCCTAGTGCCGGATTCGGAGTCCTCCTACCCGGATCCGCAGGTTGCGGTCGCGACGGTCACGGATCCGGCCGGATCCGGTGGGAGAGAGCCCTCCTCCGTCTCCCTACTGCGGTCCCGTTGCGCCTCCTACGATCTGCCCATGGCAACGGCGGCGGAGCGGGACCCGGCCATGGCGGCGTCGGCGGTCGCGGAGGGGGATCTGCCGGATAGGTGCGGTGGTGGATCCGGTGGGTCCCGGCGGCGGCGGTGTACGGATTTGGCCGATCCCCCGGGGACGAGCCCGTACCAGGTAGGCCTCCTGTTCTTCGCTCTCTACCCCCCCCGGTCACTAGCTGAGCCTTCCTTCCTTCCCAACTCCGGCAGGGTGTTTCAATTGCGCATCTTGGTGTATTTCATCGTTTATGCTCTCATGTTGGGGGATTATTTTTTCTTTTCCTGTTCTGTCTTTCAACTGGTGTATTTTTTTTTGTTGCATTTACTTGTTTCTTGGTGTTTCACACCATCCTCTTTTGCTGTGTTTCAGTTCCATGTTTTAATTTGTTTCATGTTCTCTTTTCCCATTGTTTCATGGGGTGGGTTTCTGTTTTGTTTCAGATGTGTTTTCATTTTTTCCTGAATTGTGTTTCATTTTTCTTTTGTTTCAATTGATTTGTTCATAATGTTTCTTACTTTCTCAACTATGTTTCATTTTGTTACGAGTGTGTTACAAATGACATGCCGATTCGAGTGTGTGTTACATCTCGTTTCTAGATTTGTTTCAATTGATTTGTTTGTGATGTTTACGCTACTTGCTCACCGTGTTTCATATGTTGATTCCTATCTCTGTTTCTATATTTTTTGTTCTCTTTTTATTCTCTCTCAAGGTTTCAAAAGTGTTTCTAACTGCAATTTTGATTTGTTTCAACATCATCTGATCTTTTGTTTCATTCTTTATGTAATTTTTGTTTCAACTTTTTTGTTTGTGTTTTTTCGGTGCTCCAATTTCTGTTTCAAGGCACGGCGGTGTAGGCGTGCATGTTGCGCTGGGGCCGGAGTGGGCGCGGCGGGGCAGGCGTGCATGTTGCGCGGGGGCCGGAGCGGGCTCGCGGCGGAGTGGGCGGCGCGCATGCCGCGGGTTTTGGGTGCGGGAGAGGGACCGCGTGTGTGTCTAGCGGCGCTCGAACGATAGCTTGGTGGGCCGGGCCCTGCTAGCGACGAGCGTTCTACCATAGAACGTTCGATCGCTAGTCCCCTAATTCAACTTGGAGATTCATATATATAATTTTCAGAAATCTCTATAGTTTTCGGGCTACAAAACTAAAATATGATAGAAAGAAATGGTAATTCAACTTGAAGTAAGAGAAGGAAAAGGAGATTCGATCGGATATGTGAACAAATAAAAGTGTATCAGTTCTTCAATGAAAGCTGGCAATGCAGAGAAAACATGTTGTTTTCCTTGTTCTCACTCCCAGGTAGAGGAAGGTATCGTTGATAAACACAGAGCTGATGGAGAAGGAGAATATCACTGATGCTCGTTTTTTTCCTTGAATATACAAAAGATTTGCACATCTTTTGTATTAAGACGAGAAATAGTTAAAGTTACAATGACGCGCACGAATGACGTACTAGGGGAGATATATAACGATGCTCATTAAAATTGTAACGCAAGCTATGGAGAAAAGCAGTGGAATGGAATATATAACTTTTATAAAATAAGACGACGACCCAAGCAAGTCATCTTACAATTATTAGGACACATAGAAGCCAGCACATGTTATATTCTGCTGTGCCGATGATAAGGATAGTCGATGCCTGGAGTGCTCGATCGCCCTCAGCTCCTCGCCTCTCCTCTCCATGATGCCGTGGCATTAGCATTGACTCGTGGAGTCAAGGGCGCCTTGCTTGTGCCACTGCTATACGAGGCCCGTCGTCACCAGCCAGCCAGATAAGCCAAATGGCGTTGCCGTCCAACAACAAAGTAGCTTCGTCGCTTAGTCCAATGGCGTCCGACGCCGGCGCACAAAGCCACTCCCACTCCCACTCCCACTCCCACCCTGGGTCTGGGGCTGTGGCCAGCAACACCATGTCTGCTGCTAATTCCTCGACGGAGTACCAGCTGAGGAAGTACCTGCTGCTGCTGGCCACCCTGGTGGCGACGGTGACGTACGTCGTCGGGCTGAACCTGCCAGGGGGAGCCTGGCAGGAGGACACCTGGGACGGCCGGGAGTGGCGCCACGCGGGGGACCCGATCCTCCAGGTAGCGCACCTCCACCGCTACCTCACCTTCTACTACTGCAACGCCACGCGTCGCTCGTGGTCAGCCTCCTCCTGCTGGTCCTGGACGGCAAGAACACCGGCTGGTGGGAGCCTCTGCTGCGCTTTGTCATGGTGCTCGACCTCCTCGGCCTCACGGGCGCCTACGCCGCCGGCAGCTGCCGCGACAAGTTCACCACCGTCTACTCTGCGCTCCTAGTCTGCATCGTCTTCGCCTACGTTGCCGTCGCCTTCGTCTTCTACCTCGTCTCCAGATACGGAGGCCGGGTAGCGATCCTGCTGCATAGGAAGGAGCTACTGGTAGAGGCACTCTGTTACCTCAAAAAAAGGGAAGATCAGCAGCTAATAGCAGGTGCAACAGACGCCGAGAAGCAAGACGGCGGCGCCGGCGGTGGGAGTGTCACTGACACTGACACCTATGAGCGCCGGCAAGAACTGCACGAGGCGCTGATGCTGTTGGCCACGTTCGCGGTGACCATCACGTACGTGGCGGGGCTGAACCCACCGGGCGGCTTCTGGAGCGAGACCAAGGAGGGGCAGCACCAGATGAGCGACCCGGTCCTGATGGAGCACTACTCCAGCCGGTACCAGGCGTTCTACGTCTGCAACACCACGGCGTTCGTCGCGTCCCTGCTCATCATCATCCTCCTCGTCGACAAGAAGCTTACCACCAAGATTCTGCCGGCATCAGCTCCTGGGCCGCATCGGGGCGGGCGCTTCGTGGCTCTCTATGGTCTCACAATCACGGCGCTCCTGGGCCTCATTGGGGCGTACGCCGCCGGGAGCTGCAGGCAGCTCGACGACACCACCTACGTCATCTGCCTCATCACCGCAGTTCTTGCCTACATCTTCCTCCAGGTGGTTGTGGCTGGCTGGAGCTGGATCAAATCTGTCTATGGTTCCGCTTCGGTTTTTCTCAGAAAACTGAGGAAAAGCTGCGGCTTCGAGAAATCATCAGAAGACCAACAAAATCAACGAGATCAGAATCAGACAACAAGCAGCAGGTACGTTACGGATCTGCTCAATTATATTTCCAGCAGCAGTAAGGAGTTGATGCTTGCAATTTAGGAGCAACTATATATGATTCTACTTCGAAAGGTACGTCTACGAGCACTGGGTAGTTGCTTCGTCTTTGACAGTTTGCAGGCGGAGCAAGATAAATCAGATCCGATTCAGAACACCAACAGCAGCCGGTATGTATCTGCAACCTAGGAGTTGGTTGCAATTTAGGAGTTAATTGGGACTAACTCTTTGTTATGTTGCTTGCAATTACGAGCTGCAGGGACATAGTAGTGATCACTGGGGACAAGCCTCCGGACCAAGGCAGCAAAGCAGTGAAAAAGGAGGACCCACGACTGGAGAAGGCCCGGTCTCTTGTCATGTTGCTTGCGACCCTTGTCGTGAGCATCACATACAGCGCAGGAATGGACCCACCAGGTAAATCTCTGTTTTTGTGTTACCCTTATGCTGTACCGTATCTTGCTTTGCTAAAAGCAGACATCTAAATCTCTTTACAAAAATAACTGGACTCACTACCAGGTGGCCTGTGGCCTGACACCCGAGTCGGCCACCACAGCATCGGTGACCCGATACTCCTGACGACACACCCCACCCGTTACAAGGTGTTCTTCTACAGCAACTCGGCGGCGTTTGTGGCATCGCTCATCGTGATCCTCATGGTCCAGAGCCAGTCCCTGCTCAGGGGCGGCACGCTGGAGGCGGCCATGATCCTCGACCTGTTCGGCCTGATCAGCGCTTACGCGGCGGGGAGCTGCCGCGACGAGATAACCTCCATCTACGTGGTCGCTCTGGCGGGGCTCGTCCTCATCTACGTTGTCATCCACATCGTCCTCTTCACGCTAGACCACAAGCCGGAGAACCACAACAGCCCACACAAGGAGCAGCAGCTGGAGAACAGGCGCGAGGTGCTCCTGCTCCTCGCCATCCTGGCTGCCACGCTCACCTACCAGGCCGGGCTCACGCCGCCGGGCGGGTTCTGGTCGGAGGATGACGAAAAGGGGCACCGCGCGGGCTACCCGGTGCTCCACGACAACTACCGTCCCCGCTACAGCGCCTTCTTCTACTGCAATGCGGCGAGCTTCATGGCGTCCGTGGCGCTCATCGTCCTGCTGGTGAACCCCAACCTGTACATGCCGGGGATTCGGTGCTACGCGCTCTACGTGTGCATGGTGGTCGGCATGTTTGGGCTCATGGGAGCCTATGCCGCGGGGAGCTCCAGGGACCTGCGCACCTCCATCTATGTGCTCACGCTGGTTGTTGCTGTGTTTGCCTTTATAGCTCTGGAGGTAGTCATCTTCTGGGTTCACCCCTACCTAAAAGATCACTGGAAACAGTGGTGGAGCTGGTGCATCAAGAATACTCAGGATCAACACATCACAACTGTGGACTCTGGATCATCAGAAGAAAAAAAAGGACTCTGGATTATCAGAAGAGAAAAAGGACTCTGGATCATCAGAAGAAAAAAGGACTCTGGATCACCAGAAGAGAAAAAGGAGTCTGGATCATCTGAAGCAAAAAAGGACTCTGGATCATCAGAAGCAAAAAAAAAAAAAAAAAGAGGAGCATGCGTGAATACTTGATGCTGCTAGGAGTCCTTGCTGCGAGTGTAACCTACCAGACCGGCTTGAAACCACCAGGTGGCCTGTGGCAGGACAACAGCGATGATGGTCGCTCTGCTGGCAGCTCCATCCTCCAGTACATCAACAAAAGCCGGTACCACGCTTTCTTCTACTGCAACTCCACGTCATTCATGGCTTCCGTGTTCCGTCGTCGTCATCATCTTGCTCCTTCATCGCATTCAGCACTTAAGCCGCAGCGACAAACAGGAACACCCAGAGAGCGAACAAGAACAGGAACACCAATTGAATTTGCCACTGTGGCCAATGCACACGGCTATCTTGCTTGACATGCTCGGCCTCCTGGAGGCCTATGCAGCAGGCAGTGCCAGAGACTGGGAGACATCCAGGAATGTCATCTACTTGGTCATCCCTGTTCTGACCTACATTGCAGCCTTTGCGGTAGTGTCAGTCTTCCGCGCGGCGCGAGCAAGAAAACATGGTTCCAGTGCCACCGCACATAAGAGCAAGTCTGCTGGCACTGATTAAGATCAGAAGTGAAGATTTATTTCTAATTTCATTAAGTTGTGACACCCATGTTTGCGTTAGGATATTGAGTTGATTGTTCATATATATATGTGTTATCCAAAAGTTATTGGCATATATCCCTTGCATTCTTAATTCTTATGAGCAATAATTGTAAACGAAGGAAAAATCAATTTCAGTTTCTACATTACCTACAAGTGTGCCCAAACTATAGGCTGATAGCGAAATAGCAAATATGCTAACGCCAAACCAAATTGCACCTTCGACTTTTCATATTACCGGTCCCTTTTATTATTATATTGGTCTCTCGCTCTCTATGTCGCTGCTAGGATCGTGGCCCCATGTGGCAATCTCAGGCATTCTGCTTGCAGGGGAAAAAATATTATCAAGCATAGTTTCATTGTTTGACCTCTGGGTGAGTCATGGTTTGGATCTATCAAGGTATGCAGAAGGCATGAGAAGCCATTACTAAGTCATTCATTTAGGTCCAGGTGGCATAGTAATTATGTAAATCATGAACCATCCTTCATATTCCAGAGTTCGGTAAACATTTGTTCATTGGAATCTATCCTAGACCATGCATCAAACATGTGGTGTGGAATTAATCCAAGTTTAACTAAATAGCAGAGGATGAAGGACAGATGAGTGCAGTTGTTTAGTTACCTTATATATGCATGGACTGCCCTGCCGTCTCCATCATCGTAAACTGTTGATCTTGCCGGTGACAAATGAAGATTGGAGGGATTCATGCTATATCGCATATGCAGACCTGGAGCGTGGCGCTTAAAGAGAAGGACGAGAAGAGCTTCCAGAAACTGAAGACGGTGGCCCTGGACGGTCTGAAGAGCTTCCAACCAACAAAAGTGCAATTGTCTTCGGTTGTTGAGATGTAATCAGTATTGCATATTCTAGACTTCTGTTAGTTATCTCTTGAGTTTGGGAGAGGGAGAGGTTGAGACTTGTACTTGAGCGCTGGCATCCCCAGCTTTTCTTTTCCTGTACTGTACACTGGCTTTCAATAAAAGTCGAGGGTTCTCTCTTTAAAAAAAAATGAAGATTGGAGGGATGTGAGAGTGAGAGTATCCAGGCGCATGCCAAGCCTATTAGCGATCCCACGCAAAGACTTCATCACGAAGTCAAGACTATTTATTACCCTCCTATTTATCAGTATTTCTTTGATGTGACGGTATATTTACCTCGAAGATTGTGGACATAGAGTCTAAATAAGACTTGGAGTCTTGGTTTTTCTGTCTCTCTTCAATAAATATACCGCCACATCAAGAAAACACAATAAATAAGGGTAATAAATGATCACATCTAGAGTCTGCATTGTGAATGCCCTTAAGCTGCAAAGATAAAACTTGTAAAGGTATGCATAAGCAGTGGAGGAATAGGTAGCTGAGTGGAAGGCGCTGAATCGGTGCAAAATTAGCAAGCAGAGCCCCTGCTCTTTTGGGCATTTCATCAAGCATTCGAAGGGCACAAGACACTAGAAGCAAAGGAAACAGCAGATGGGTTGCTCACGTTGGTCGGAGAAGGCACACCATCGTTGTAGGAGATGGAAGCGCAAAGTCTGGGGAGGTGCTCGGTCGCGCGCGTGGGCTTCCTCGCGGCTCCCGGGAGACTCGCGCCGGCGCAGGTGCCCTCATGGCAGGCGCGACGGCGGGGCAGGATGTACGGAGCAGACCAGGCAGCCGACGCAAGGGAGAGGCGAAGTCGATGCACGACGGGGATCGGGGCGGCAGCCGTCGTCGCACGCGGCAGCGGATGCGCCACCTCGGTAGACGGTAGGGGCGGCGGGGCATCCACGGCCGCAGTGTCCGGAGGAGGCTACCGTCGGGGATACAGCGGCGGCCGACGAAACGTACCGGGGTTACAGTGATTTTCAACAAAAACAAAAAAGATTATTATTATTATTATTATTATTATTATTATTATTATTATTTATAGATAGATGTGTATTTCCTACGTCCTAAAAAAATAACGCTATAAGAAATATACAAGTCAAACTTTCTCAACTTTAATTAGATTTATAAAAAATCTTTATGATGATATTAATTATTTAATATATAAATATTATATATTTTAATATATAATTGTCGATAGTTTAAAAACATTGACTTCTCCAACGAGAATGACATGTATTTTAGAACGAAGGAGTACGTATAAAGAATAACTTACATCTTGTTTAGATCATGAAAAGTGTAGTTGAAAAGCACAAGTATTTTTGTTTATACTTGATAATTATTGTCTAATCACAAACTAACTTGATTTAAAAGATTTATCTCATAATTTATAACTAAACCGCTTTATACATATATCTAAAAATTAATATAATAAAATAAAAAGCATAAAAATTTGTAATTGTGAAGCCCTAACGAGGCCGAGCCAAGGTTTTTTTACCGGGCGGTTTACCGCGGTAACCGGACTTATTGGGACCGATTCCCGGCCGGTTCGGTTTGGCCCAAATTCAAATTTAAAATTTGAAAAAAATGCTGAAAAAATTTCTAAAGTTCATGATTTATATAAACCAATGGTGTAAAAATTTTGTAAATTTGAGTTCGTTTAGTATTTATTTAGACGTTTAGAAGTTTGAAAAAAAAAAAAAAAGAAAAATACACAAAATTGCCCATTAAGGCCCATTAAATCATGGAGGTCAAAAAATGTACTAAACGCACTCAAATTTTAAAAAATTTGACATCATTGGATTCTATAAACTATGAAGTATTTTTAGAAATTTTTTAGCATTTTTTTTAAAAAAATTAAATTTGAATTTTGGAAAAACCGCTCAACCGAGCGGTAAACCGCTCAAGCCGAGCGGTTACCGCTCCAAACCGCTCGGTAAACCGGCCTCGAATCAACCAAAGGCGAGTTTGAATTCAAATTCAAACTCGAGCAGTTTCCGGGCGGTTTGCGGTAAACCGGAGCGGTAAACTGCTACCGGAGGCCGGCGGTTCGAGGGTTTCAGTCGGTAAAAAAAACCTTGGGCAAGCAAAGCAAACACGTATTTGCTCGACAGACGTTCTGGGCACTTCCGCAGCGGCAGCAAACATGGCAAAAAGTCCAGCTCGACGTCGACGGGACCCTGAACAAGCGTCCCCAATTTGCTGGGGGCGGCTGAGCGCGTGCGCGTTACCATTTGGCCGGCCTTGGGACCTTTTTCAAGCGCCGCTCACCCGGCCGTGCCCTTCAGGTGTTCGTGCCAATGCCTCGACGGGGCCGGACGCGGCCCTGGCGGGTGCACGTGCGACGGGACATCCGTGGCTGCCAGGATCGAACGGGAAGGCGATTGCAACCGTCACTCCCGTGACTCATGCACGGTGCAGTCTGCAGCGCCAGGTTACAACTGGTGTGAAGTGGATCTTTTCTTGGCCTCGCGGAGGTCAGCGAATATGTGCTTGCAACTGGAGGCTGCCAGTGCCAGGAACAGGGAAGGTAACTTCGATCATCAGTTAGTTAGTTATCACACTAGTGACTCGTGCATTGCGCATTGCCAGATTTCCGGTGGTGTGAACTGTAGGTTGTTTTGGAAAAAATGGGGAGGTCCCAGCAATACTTTGCGATGTCGCTGTCCGCAGATTCCATTTCAGCGCTTCCGTTTACCCACCTACCGATCACGATCAGCGCCTTCAGGTATTAAAAATTCTAGCAACTTTTCCTTTTGCGTATCTTTGCATCGATTCATTTCATAGCTAAACCAAGCTCAGTATGCTATTAGCAATTGGGCATGGTTCTTTGTTGAATCTGAACGCACCTCATGACTTCAGACTACTGACTAGAGCTTGGGATGTCCTTCTTTACGAGGCTCGATGTTCAAGCTCCACTGTCAAGTAATTAACAATTTGGATACCAAATTACTAATCTGAGTCGTGATTAGAAAAAAGGTACAACTTACCAACAGCTTGTTAGTTGACACAGCTTGCATAGGGCTTCTAATATGCCATGACCATCAGCTGGGATAATTCGAGTTTCATGAAAAGAGCGCTCTTTCTATCAACGCAGGGCTCAGACCTTTTTACAGCAGTTGAATGGGTTTAGCTTAGAATTTCATCATGCCCCCGCAAGATTGGCTGGCCATTGAGGACTTGTTCCGATGAGTTTTAAAGTGCCGGCGAGGCACGGGCTTAGTAAGTGAATCGGCAAGTTGGTCAGAAGTATGAACATGAGAAATACGCAATTTACCAGTAGCAACTTGATAGTTGCACATAAGACGAGCTGCAGCGGGGTACGCAAGCAGCTACGCAAAAGCTTTTTGCGTAACGCAACAGCTGCAGCGCTGTACGCAACGACTTCCGCAATGGTTGAGTTTGGCCGCTCGAACGGTATTCCTGAGGGTGGAAAAGGCGAACGCAAAGCGCCAGCGTGGCATGGGCCCGCTCGTCCTCTCCTCCGCCCGCTGCCTTCCTCGCCGTCCAGCGCGCCGGTGCCGAGCAGGGAGCAAAGAAGCTCCGCCATGGCGGCCACCGGTCGAATCGTCCATGGCCGCTACCGGTCAGGAGCACGAGGCCGCCGCGGGAGGAGCAGAGCACCTCGAGGAGCCGCCGGCCGTGCGGGCGCGCTCCGCCCCCGGGCGCCGGGGAGCACCGGGCGGCGGCCTGCACGCCGGGCTCGCCCGCCATGGCGCGGGAGCACCCGGGCGGCGGCCTGCGCGCCGAAATGGCGCGGGGAGCACCAGGCGGCGGCCTGCGCGCCGAAATCCCCCGCCATGGCGCCGGGAGCACCGGACGGCGGCCTGCGCGCCCTGCTCGCCCGCCATGGCCGCCAGAGGAGAGGGAGGAGTGAGTGCTCGAGAGGGAGGAGAGGGAACGGCGGCCGAGCTCGCGAAGATGGAGACGGCGCAAAGATGGAGACCTCGCCGTCTTTGCGAGGAGGACCGCCATGGCCGGGACAAGAGGTCGCGCCTGCGGGGCCCCCACCTGCCTCCTAGGCGCACTCGCCGGCGACGGGGCCGCGCCCGCGCCTGCGCGCCGGCCTGGGCATCTGCTGGGCGGCGGCATGGAGGTCGGCAGTGGTGGCGGGCAAGCCGCCGGCCATGGAACGAGAGAGATGGGATGAGGATTGGGGACTGGAGAGAGTGGTGAGGGAAAAAGGAAGAGGGGAAAAAAAGAAAAAATGATACGTGGGTCCCATTTATTGGTATTGAGTAAACTGTAAAGGGTGGATGAGTGCGGAAGAAAGTTGGATAGAGTAAGGAATCTGGCTGACCAGGACGGAATATTCATTTAGAGGGATGAAAATAGAGTTCCATGAGTGCAGGTAGTCTAACGTGGGCATTGAGGTGGGCTCTACTGAGTGTGTTGTCCAGTCTGAGATGTCCTCATCTATCATGCTGATTACATTCCCTGTTTGCTATATGATATGATGATGAGTATTGTGGTACCTTCCAATACAGCCCATGTGCCTATATGAGCACTACAGTATTGGCCTAACAGAGTGCTAATCTATTTATAGACAACTCTGATAGAATAAGCAATCAAATCCAATCACTAGGACTAGGGTGTGTATGTGGCTGCTAAATGTTACCCTTTTATGGAGTAAACAATAGTCTTTGTCTTAGAATAGGTGTTTTTCTGGGCCTTAAGCTGTAGGGTTTATCTTTATGTTTTTGGGAGTGAAAAAAGACTTCGTGAAGGCACTTTACTGTCGCTGTCCTTCTGAGCTCCAGCCTCCAGCCAGTATGGACTCACAGAGTTGACTGGGTCCCACTAGGCCAAAGTCATTCACACTGCATGTTGAAAAGTCACGCATGCATATTCTAATAATTCATTTGGAAGTTTTCGTTTGCCGTATCATTTAGCCTTATTTTCTTGAAAGATTTCTTTTTTTCCGCTTGGCATTGACCTCACCCCAAGTCTTCGTCTTCTCCAGCTGCCAGTTTTTCCTCTCTTTTTGTTCAGAACCATACTTGCATTTCTCCCCATTCCTGATATATCTTCTCTAAGCCAGGAATCCCTTGCTCTCATCTTCTGATGCATGGTTAGAGGGCAATTTCACCTGAGAGGCCGAGGTTAGCAGCCTCTGTTCAAGAGCAAGCAGCCATATGGCCATGCTACTCCAGAAGCAGGCAACAATCACAGTGAAGGTAGCACCACACATGGAGGCACCACTGGGGAGCTTGCCATGGTCTCCGACAACACTGGGCAAGAATCCATTGATAGTTCATCCACCAGGAATTTGCTAGCCCCAAGCCATGAATCCAGAGTCACCGATTTTGAGCTCCTGTGGAGACTGCGGAAGTATCTGCTGCTTCTTGGTATCCTAGCTGTAAGTATTACATACAATGCTGGATTAACTCCACCTGGAGGGTTCTGGTTGAAAAACACAAAAAATGGGAGTTCTGGACATCATGCGGGTGACCCTGTCCTTCGAGCTCTGTTCTTCCCACGGTATGAGGTATTCTTCTACTGCAATGCAACAGCCTTTGCAGCATCTCTTGTCCTAATCATCTTGCTTCTGAGTAAAAATGTGACAAGGCAGAAGTTATGGCTCCGCTCAATGCAACTTACCATGATTCTGGACCTGTTTAGCCTAATGGGGGCCTATGCTGCTGGAAGCTGCAGGGCAGTCAAGTCATCCATTTACATCTGGGTTCTGGTCTTTTCTGTTTTCATATATATTCTGATCCATGTCCTAGTATTTATGAGAGCTGTTCCAAAATTTGTTTCTGAGAAAAGATTTGTTCCAAAACGGCTGAAAGATATCGCAGTGTTTGTGCAACATTGGATTCTATCCCGGTGTAACAGGATTGAAAGGAACAACTCTCATGAGAACATCTCCCGTGAGAAAGATCTAGAGGAAGCTCGGAAGTTCATTTTGATGCTTGCGACTTTCGCTGCAACTGTGACATACCAAGCTGGATTGAGTCCACCGGGTGGTTTTTGGGCTGAAAACAATGATAAAACTCCAGCTACGTCTATGCTTCGCAGTAAAAACCTTGCTCGATATAATACTTTTGTTGTTTGCAACTCAACTTCCTTTGTTGCGTCTTTGGTCACAATCATACTGCTTCTGAGCCCAGAACTGAGTGGGCATGGCATTAGATCCAAAGCAGTAACTGTGTGTGTTGTTGTCGATGTATTGGGCCTGGTTGGAGCATATGCTGCGGGAAGCTCTAGGAGTGTGGTGACATCTGTCTGTACTGTTTTAATTGCTATTGTAGTATGGATCTGCTTTGCAGTTTTAGCTGGGATCTTTGTTAACAGATCTGTAGCAGGATAGTTTGGAAAGATCAAACCAGATATTGTGAGGTGCATGGCTAAACTTGGCCGGGTCGTTTCATGGAATTTTGGCAGCAAACTGCAGATTGCATAAAAGATGCAGCAGAACCAGAAACTGCTAGGGAACCAGAATACCAGCTTCAGTACCATGAGCAAGTTCCAAATATTAAAGAGGGTGAATCTCCTGGGCAGAATCAGAGTCCAGGAAAACAAGAAGCTACAAACACTAAGGAGGCTGTATTCAGCTCAGAGCATGCATTTGTGAATGGCAAGCAAGCAGGAAATAATAGCAATGTCCCATGCAACCTGGATTGTCAGTATACAGACCCAAATTTAGTTGCAAATGAGGCTATGTCTGAAACTGAAACAGGTAATCCTTTTATGAGATTTTAGTAAGGTAAATATACTAATATCAATATGTCTAACTCTAATTGTCAACCTGCAGAAAACATGCAAGGTGCAAATACGGTGGAACAATCTTCACTGCTGGATGATCTTAAAACTCCCACTACTGTGGCTGGTATGTCTAATCATGAGCATCAATTGGTAGATAACCATAAATTCAAAGTATGATCAGGCAATCTTTCTCTACAGATGATCAAGACTCCATAGCCGTGGAGTGCTTGTCCGACATTGCCCCTGCATCCAGTAACCACAATGGAACCACCAACAGTTTCAAGGAAGAGGAAAAAACTTCTGAGGAGACTTTGGATGCAATTGAGATAGACAGTTCCGAAACCAATATTGTCTCTAGACATACTGAGAATGGCAACATTGGCACGCATGAAGTAGCTCCCAGACGAAATGCCAGCAATGTAAATGCTGGTGCCGACCTAACTGATGAACATCTGAAGAAGTCCCGGACATATCTTCTTCTTCTAGCCATTCTTGCAGTATCCGTGACGTATCAATCAGGTTTAAATCCACCAGGTGCTTTCTGGTCCCAAAGAGAGAACAATAATTCAACTGGTGATCCCATCCCTAACAACACTCATCATCGCCCCTATCATTTACCTGGTGATCCCATCCTTGAGGACACTCACCGTCGATGCTATATTGCATTCTTCTATTTAAATGCTATCGCCTTTGTTGCATCCCTTGTCATGATTATTATGCTCCTGAATAAGAGGATGAGCAACAAGGTCATAAAACGATATGCACTGCAGATAACAATGATAGTGGATCTTCTTGCTCTAACAGGGTCTTACATTATGGGGAGCTGTAGGGAGACAAAGGGTTCCATATACATCTGGCTGTTGGTGTGCCTTGTGCTGGTTTATGTTGCTGTTCATGTTCTGATCGCAACACATGTGATCCCTGAAGGGTGCAAAAAGTCTGTGGCAGATAAGATTAAGAATTTCTCCTGCAGATATATATGGACAAAGCCTTCAGATGAGAACAACCAGAGAAGTGATGATAATGATTGTGAGCTTGGGCCGAGCCAGAAGGGTGATGCTGACGACAAGAACTGGGAGCGGAGGCGTAATCTACTATTGATGCTTGCTGTTCTAGCTGCAACAGTTACATACCAAGCTGGCATGAATCCTCCAGGAGGTGTATGGTCTGATGACAACGCTGTCAGTGGTAATCCAGGAGACCCAATCCTTCAGCACAACAATTTTAAGCGTTATGATGTTTTCTACTACTCAAACTCACTCTCATTCATGGCATCTGTAGTTATCACAATATTACTTGTGAACAAGGAATCCTGTGAGCATGGTATCAAGTCCTATGCACTAAGAGTGTGTTTGGTGGTGGGCTTGGTTAGCCTCCTGATTGCTTATTCTGCAGGAAGCTGTAGGAAAGCAAGAGAATCGATTTATCTCATCATCATTGCTGTTGCAGTTCTGATTGCCCTTGTGATTCAAGTGCTTCTTCTCTCCTCAACACAAGATAGTCTTAGTGGACCAACTGGACAATTTATAGAACGTCTGCTTAAGCTGCTTTTTGGAAAGGATGAGGCCTGGCATGGAACTACTTCTCAACAGAAAGAAAGCTCAGACAGTCCTGAGAGAAAAGTTCGAAAGAGGCACAAGTATTTGATGCTGCTTGCAGTTTTAGCTGCCTCCATCACATACCAAGCTGGTCTCAACCCACCTGGTGGTTTCTGGTCTGATGATGATGAAGGCCACGTGGAAGGCAATCCTGGCCTAAAACCACCTGGTGACTTGTGGTCTGATAACAAAGGACATGTGGCAGGCAATTCTGTTCTTCTTGATATTAATCCTCGGCGCTACGAAATATTCTTCTGCTTCAACTCTATCTCATTCATGGCTTCTATTGTCGTAGTCATGTATCTGCTCAACAAATCTGCCCGGAAGAAGGATGTGCCACTTGAAGTATTGCATTTGATCATGATACTGGACCTGCTGGCCCTCATGACAGCTTTTGCTACTGGAAGCTGCAGAAAATTCAGGACTTCAGTCTATGTTTATGCTCTAGTACTCGGTGTTGTAGTATACCTTATGATTGTAGTTTTTTTGTCAAGTGGCATTGCAAAATATCTGAGACTGACGGATAGAAATAAGGTTTCATCTCAGAGAAGTCCTATTCACACTTCTGCAACAAACACACCGATACCTGAAGCTGAAGACCAAGTTTGATGGTTCCATCCCTTTGGTAATAGCACTAATTTAAAAGTTCTTTTGCCTGTATTATCTGCAAATAGTGTCCGCGTTCGGCTTTTCAGTGTATGTTATGTTGTGAGAGTTTGAACTGAATTGAAATTTAGTGATGCTGTATGCTGTTCATTTCTTTTAGATTGTAAATGAGTGCAATCCTGAAGCTACATCTGTATGCCATAGGTTCCAATCTATGCAATGCAATAACAAGCAAATCCTGGAGACTATATCACGATTTTCTGTTTGTCCCGTATGCCTGAGCTTGACATTATGCTGTGTATACATGATACCAGCACTCTGTTTTGAGGGCTCTTTTCTGACATGGAAGTTGGTAGTGCAATGGCATTGCCATTCATAGTCTTGGAGTCTGAATTCTGAAGTTTCTATTCTTGTGGGAGCATTGTTAGAATGAAAATGTTTTTGTCTATATTGTCTTCAAATGATGGCTGTGGTTTTGTTTCAGTGGATGTATTTTGAGTTCAAACGAACTTGGAAACCAGGGGCGCAGCATGCAAATCAGCTATGTAGATTTTGCCCACAGTTCTTCTAATTTTTGTCCATATTTTTTTTAAACCGAAGGGCACCCCTCCATTTCCATTATCAAAGACAACGGAAATACAGCGTAGCAGAGTTTTTGGGGACAGTTAAGAAACTCAATGGCTCAGAGAATACTACTGTCTCTAGCCAGAAGATAAAACTAAACTTCACCTAAACCTTGACCTTTAGAACAAGGCCAGCAGAACCGCGAACTCTAGCAACAGGTTATAAACGACCAGAAGGCCGAGACCCAGACAACTTTTTAGTTTGAAACAAGTGCGACTAGTTACATCAAAAATGATCTCCCAACTTCAGATTTTATCTTTGCTCTCCACCCCATCTTTGTCTCTGCCTTTCCATCTTCACTTGTCTTGATCTTCTTCCAGCAACTGTGTGTCATCTGGCTTCTTCTTCTTTGACGCCAGCTTAGCAGCAATATCCAGCATCACTTTGATCCCATCCAGCAGCTTTTCCTTGTCACCTCCTGCATACAAGTCTGCCCAGTAGCCCATAAGTACACAACTGTAACATACAATAGAGATTGGGTCATGAATATTTTGACCCTCAAAACATGTTTTGTTGCGGGTTTTCCAAATTGCCCAGCATACTGCAGCAATTCCCAATGTATGGAATTGACTGCCATGTGGTAACCAGTGTTCCATCCAATGCCAACATTGATTAAGATTACCAGGGATATTATGAGCTCCTATGCCTCTAGCAATAACAGCCCACACTGATTTAGCTATGCTACATTGAAAGAACAAATGATCAGCATTTTCTTCTTGATTGCAGAAGTAACATCCAGGATCTCCAATCCAATTTCTTCTAATCATATTGTCCTTGGTTAGAACTGCATTATTAGAGAGCATCCACATAAAAATTTTGATTTTAACAGGGATCTTCCATTTCCATATTTTCTTAAGGTATATGCCAGTGTCAGCTCTAGTCAAACTATCATAAACAGACTTAACAGTAAAACAGCATTTCTTTCCCAACTTCCAGGACACACTGTCCATGTTGCTATCAAAAGAAAAGTTTCCAACATCAGATTTCAATTTGTCCCAGTCAAGTAACCATTCCCCAGTGAACCATCTAGTAAATCTAACAGCCAAAGGATTAGTTCTAAACTCAAACACTGAAATATTTTGATCTAGACAAAGATCAAATAAGTTTTTGAACACCACACAAACTGGTTGGTCATATAACCAAATATCCTTCCGAATAAAGTTTTTTTGCCATCTTTTACCACCATCTTTCTCCCTTGAAGGTAAACATCTCTAACTTTCAATAAGTCGACCAAATTTGTGAATCATCTTGTCTATGTTTAATATTGCACAGAGCTTCATTTCTAACATATTTATGCCTAACAATTTGCTGCCAAAGACCAACCGTTTCAAATTTCCACCACCATTTACACAAGAGACTTATATTCATTAGCCTTAGATTTTTAATACCTAGACCACCTTTTTCTTACTCTTACATATTCTAACCCATTTAATGAGATGATACTTTCTTTTTGTTCCTCCACCTTGCCGTAAGAACTTTCTTCTAATTTTATCCAACTTGTATATCACAGTTTGGGAGCCAAGTAGATAGACATCGATATACAGTGTGTTATTCAAACTAGTGCTAATCAAAATGGATCTCGGCCAAATAGACATAAGACCACCCTTCCACACATCCAATTTTCTCGGCACTTTTATCCATCGAGGGTTCCAATCAACAATATGCAATCTACTAGGACTAACAAGGACCCCCAAATATTTGATGGGAAAAGTTCCCACTTGACAATTAAAGATATCAGCATAAGTAACATCCCAAGACTCTTCATCATTTATGGTAACCACTTCACTTTTATGAAAATTTATTTTCGAACCAGCCATCAACTCATACATATACAGTAAAAGTTTCATATTTCTAGCACCCCGAATATCATGTTTCAAACACGGGACGGTGTCATCTCGCATATTGCGGACAGCCACTCCTCTATCAACTATATGATCAATAAGACCACAGAATAAACCATTGCTCTGTGCCTTATCAATTAGTCTTGTAAGACCATCAGCTACAAAATTGAACAACAAAGGGGACAGAGGGTCTCCCTGTCTAACTCCTTTGTAGCTTTTAATATAAGGGCCAATTAAGTCATTCATCTTAACACTAACCGTCCCCCGATACTACCCGTTTGATCCACCCACACCATTTATCGAAAATCCTCTAGCGACCAAACATTCAAAAAGGAAACTCCATTTAACTTTGTCATAAGCTTTTTCGAAATCCAACTTCAAAATTATGCCCACTTGCTTTTTTCTTTTGTTTCATGTAAAATTTCATGTAATATCATAACCCCACTCATAATATTCCTTCCTTTCATAAAAGCCGTTCTTTGAGAATGAATAAGTTTTTCACCATCCCCTCAAGTCGATTGTAAGTGTCTTTGTAATGAGCTTATACGGACAATTTAAAAGACATATAGGTCTAAATTGTTGAATTCTAACAGCATCTTCAACTTTTGGTAACAAAGTAATGATCCCATAGTTCAATCTACTAATATCCACCTTATTCTTATGAAAATCATCAAATAATTGTATAATATCAACTCTAACAATTTCCCAACATTTTTGGAAAAATTCTATTGGTATCTTGTCGGGCCAGCAGCCTTATTTGTTTCCATTTGCATTAGAGCAAATTTGATCTCTTCTTCTGAAAATGATTTACGAGTTCCTCATTTTCGATTCGAAACCTTTTGCAATTCATCCCACATGGATCTATCTATATGCAAATTATGCTCATCTTCAGGACCAAATAATTTGGAATAGTACTCAGTAGCATGCTCATCTCTCCCTCATTTTCTAAAGATATCACAAAGTATTATTTCTTTTCCCGCCACTAGCTATCCTGTGGAAATACTTAGTATTATTATCTCCATGTAAGATCCACTGCTCATGGCTTCTAGCATGCCAATAACTCTCTTCTTGATCTAACAAAAGTAGATTTTCTTTCATAAGACTGACTTTCTTTTTCACCTGATCCTCATCCAGTCCATTTGTTTCCTCTAAACATTCCAGAGAAGTTATCTCTTTACTAATTTGAGCTCTTTTTTTCCTCATTTCCCCTTGTAGATTGAAACCCCACCCTTTGAAATATTGCTTGAATAATTTCAGCTTTTGCTGAATTCTATCCAAGGGAGAGGCAGCCCTACAAGGTTTATCCCAAATCTCTTTTACTTTTATATAAAACTCGGGATTGGATAACCAAGTGAGATCAAATCTAAATTGCAAATGTCTTAATGATTTACACACTCCGGAAGAAATAATCAAAGGATTATGATCTCGAGATCTCCCTTGGTAGCTTCTTGACCAGAATATTAGGGAAAGCATCTTCCCATTCCTTGGATACTAAAATTCTATCAAGCTTCTCTAATAGAGGAGGGGTTTGATTATTAGACCAGGTATATAAACCACCGGACATTATAATTTCTTTCAACTCATAAAAGGCAATCAAAGTGTTGAATAAGTCAGAAAACCTTTGCACCCCCCCAGGTCTATTTCTTTCATTAGAGAATCTTATTATATTAAAGTCTCCACCGATCAGAAAAGGTTCCTTGCTATTAGAACAAAAGGCAGATAACTCAGCCAGAAAATTATCTTTAAAATCATTATGTGCAGACCCATAAACAACCAACAGATTCCATTTAAACTTGTTTCTTTTGTCCCATAAATTCATTTGCAGAATATAATCCCCTCTCTTAAAGGAGCCCACCTCATAAAACTCTTGTTTAACACCCACCAAAATACCACCCGACTTCCCTTTAGCGGGTTATGCATCCAAATATAATCCCGATTGCTATCAAATTTTTTGATTGTTTTTTCACCACATCCTTTCAACATGGTTTCTGTAAGCCTATAAAATCAAAATTGTACCGAAAGATAATATCCTTGAGAAAAGTAGCAACTCCTTTTTTTTTAAGACCTCGACAGTTCCTTAAGAGTCCTTGCATATGTGTCATTTAACTAACTTTTTTTCTTTGATCTTGTCTTTTTTTCGAGATGGTGGCATTACAAGGCCTACCTCTCTTTTTTTTTTCTACCACGGGTTCCCCCGATCTTGTTCAACAGCTTTACTATTAGGAGAAAAGATAACCTTCTTTTTCCTTTCTCTCACTTTTTTCTAGATTCCACAAGAGTAAAATCCTCGAGACCCGAAGTTTCATCCTGGTGCCATTCAAGTTGCAAGACCTTTTCACCCCCAACATCCTGGACCTCATCAATAATATGTTCATTCTTACTTTTTTCTAAATTTTTTTCATGTAAATCATTTCTAGCTTTCTCAAGATCAATAATAAGATTAAAAGCAAAAATCATTATCTTTAGTATTGATACCCATACTAGCAGAGATAGATTTAATAGCATCAACACTCAAAACAGCAAAGGAGTTATGATTTTCTGGGTTACCTTCTAGATTCCTTTTCATGGCCATCTTTTCATTCCTCTCCTTGGTGCTAAGCATTGCATCTTTGCTGAGTCTTTCACTCGTCCTCCTAGCTTGCATGTCCTGGCCCTTGATAGCTTTCCCTTCCACCTTCTTGTCTTCATTTGCTGTTTTTTCCTAGGCTCCCAATTCCTGATTGATATCCTGAGCTACTCCCTCAACTTGCCTTACTTCTATCTCGTGCTTCCACCGCCCCACAACATCTTCTCGCTATTGATACAATCGGTCATCTTCCTTCAATTCTTCATTTTCTTTCGCCCCTCTTCTTGGACTACATTCTTCACCCACCAGACTTGGCACTTCGTATCTCCATCATTTATCATTTCAGTAGAATTTTGTTCCTGGACTATCTTTAATGTCCCATCCTCAGCACTCTCCTGTGTGTTAACAATTTCATCTTCAACATTGCATATTTCTGGAGATCCCCAAAGATTAGCAGAACCTGTTCCAGCCGCAAGACTGTCTTTACTCTTACTGATATTTTCTTCACTTGTCATCTTATTCATAGCAGAGAACAGAATAGAGGGATCTACTGCAAGTATATCAACTTGCATAAACCAAGTTTGTTTAGAGGTGCCCTCTTGGCCATTCAGTTCCTTGGTTGTATCCTCAGTTATTTTCCTAACCTTCTCAGCAAAGGAGTCATCATCAGAATCAGAATCCTCCAAAATTTTAGGAATGTAGACCCCGTCCCCACACTCCTCTTCATTCTTCCTGTAGGATTTCTGTGCATCCTTCATGAAAGCAGTCTCACTTTTTCTTTTGAAGTCCATTTTAGGAGGAGCTGACCAGGACTGCTGCTGTTCTCCACCATGCTGATGATCAGAACTTTTGTTGCTGCCATCTTTCTCTATTTCTGGCCTCTGCATTCCACTTTCTTTAAATTTCCCTTTACTGGCATTATGTTGCTTTTCCTCAGTAACCTTGATTCCACTTTTCAGAATTTTCTCACCAACATCTTCAGGAATTTCTCTCTCAAAGCCAAAAGGAATGAATGGCATTCCCAATGCAGCAGTAGCAGTCTTAGGAACCTTAGTAACATCTATGTAGGCAATCTTGAGTCTAACATAATCATACCTATATCTTGCCCCTTCATCAATCTCCACCACCTTGCCTACCAAGCCACCAACTTGGCTTAAGGTCCTGATAGACCTTTGATCAGCAGGGATCCTACTAACCCTAAACCAAGCTGTTTGTAGCTGCTGATTGCTTTCCACATTTGGAGACCAGGGGTCAATGGTAATGTGAGCTCCATGTTTCATGATGATGTTGTGAATTCTACACCACACTGCAGCCATGTTAGCAGTAGGAAATCTCATCATGAATTTGTTGTCCAAAATCTGTCTCACCCTCCACTGCCAATATCCTCCCCCAATGAGATCAAAGAACTCCAACTCAACTTGTTTTGCTGTTGCAACTCCCTGAGCCACTGTAATGATAACTGTGCTAGCTTTCTCCTGGGTAACTCTTGGGTCAATGCATTCTGGTATGAAGAAGAAACTCTGCCCCTCCACTTGTGCAGCACACAATTCTGGCCCAAAATTCCAAGGTAGATAGCTTCTGCAGTCATAGGTTGAATGAGAGTTCCCCCCACAGATTTCACAGCATAGTCTTCTGCAATCCTTGGTCTCATGATTATGCAGACCACAATTTTCACAAGTCGATTATGCTTCACACCCTGAGTTTTCTTTGTGTCCATTGCCTCCTCTTTGTTTTGCTGAACTTTGCTAGTGCCCATTTCAACTTTGTTATCATTTCCTCCAGCTTTATCCCGAACCTTATTTTTGCCATCTGACTTATCCTCAGCTATAACTTTTCCCTCCCCACTGGCTTCAACCCCTCTCTGGATAGATTGGTTCTTGACAGCATTATCAACCAAAACTTCTTTCTGATTAACCTCCTTAGCGTTACCACTCTCCACTCTTTTCCAGGTATGAGATCTGATTTCTCCTCTACCTGTCCCTTTACCTTGCATTGCTCCATCATAACCAGCCCCAGAATCACTGCCATTTCTCTGATCATGATACTCCCTGTCACCCCCCTGGAAACCACGACCTCCAACAACACCAGAGCCACCTCCCTGTCCATGTCCCCCATGTCCATTACCTAGTCCCCCACCAAAATTCCCATTCAGATTACTACCACCACGCCCCCCTCCTGATCCAGATCCACTCCCAGTACCAAAGCCATTTCCAAATCCACCTCTACCCTGGTATCCACCTCCAAAAGCACCCCTCCGATTACCCCCACCACGACTACCTTGACCAAAGCCACCCCCACGAGAACCTTGACCAAATCCACCACGATGATTACCTTCATTGTAGTTCCAACCCCTTCCAGATCCCCCACCACGCGGCTGCATCCTCACCTTGATGACTGGAGCAACTTCAGATCGCACAACCGTTGCAAAGGATCTTGGAGTCGAGTTCCACCAGTGTCCAACAAACTTGCGAAGATTTGTGGCTAGATGGGATGGTGGCGGCGGCTGGGAAGGGGGAGAACCAACCCTAACCGGCTCACCACTATCTGGAGGGCACTCGACCTGATGAGCCAAAGACTGTTCTGCCCATCCCTCATTCTCAACTCCACTCAGACCCTTGCCATGTGACAGATTCTCAGGAATATTCCCAAGAACACTGGCACTATACGCACCTTGGGTGGTGGGTTAAACCACCAGGAATCCCCAAATTGCCCATGGTGATTTGAACTTTGATCTCCCGCGTGCCCATGCTGATCTCTCCAGCTTGGCCAACGCAGCTTGATTGGAGCAGACTTGATCTTCAATTCCTGTGCCTCAATCGAATCAAAAGGGAAATCCGATCTCGCCATATCATATTTAAGCCATCTGCTAGAGGAATCAAATGGCGGACCGAATTTCACCAATTTCTTCTTCCCAAATTTCGCTGCCTCCGCCAGACTAGGGAAGTCAATCTCATCTCGCCGGCGGCTATGATCACCCACCGTCTCCGATGAGATTGGCATCCCCCACTTCATCGGAATCCCCTTAGGGTTAGGTCGAGATGTAGAAGCAGAGTCGGCCATACTACGGGCTCTCTCCGCTCCCATCCCTCCTTGCTTCCATAGCTCTTCACGGACGCGGAGGCACTCGCTCCGATCCCCGTCGTCCGCCGCCGGCGAGCCGAGGTCAACTACCTCCCTCGCCGGAGCAGCTCCCCCCGTCGGCGCGTCGCCTGGCGCGTCGCCCTCCGTATCGCCTCTCTCTCTCGGAACTGACATCTCCCAGGAACTGCCGCTGCAGCTAACTAATGTGCATGTAATAAGGTCCCTAATTTTTGTCCATATATATGTATATGTATGTGTTATTAGGTCCCAGTGTAGTCCATGCTGCTACAACCCTGGAGATTATTTTCATGACTTTGCCGCATATGCCTGAGCCTATCATGGACCTATCTTTTTTTTTTTTGGCGACTGTCTTGAAATCGCCTCAAACTATTTTTGTCACTTCGGTAACCACGGTCATGGAAATAGTCCCACTGCTTTTGAGTTGCTTGGAAAGCCTGATGGTTTGCAGGTGGTGTTGACTGACAACTGCTGCATTTGGATTTGGTGATGTTGTTTTATTATATTTCTGAATTTTGATGACGCACGTTCCTCGTACAGTGAGTTTGAGATCACACCTGTGCAGTGCAGTGCTGGAGGTAGTACAGTGAGTTTGAGATCACACCTGTGCAGTACAGTGAGTTTGATGACCACGACAGGGATTCTGCGTCTGTGGCCCTGCCTGCCCGGCTGGCTGGTGTGAGGCGCTTGCACGCTGCGAGTGTGAGGCGGACATGTGCTCCACAGCTGCTCTGCACGGCCCTCACGTTGAGGGAATGTTCATTTGCCGTGGTTCTTCTTGGCCGGTCCGCTAAGAGCAGCCCCGGAACGGCATCCGGCCGGTGCTCGACGAAATGCCAGACAGAGCCACGGGTGCTTCCCCGCCCCAACTGAAGCCGCCGGGTGCTCGAACAAATGCCCGAGAAGGAGCGGTGGACGTACCCGGCCCGGATGTGTGCCCCCACTTTGCCCGCAGGCGAAGCAGGCTGGTGTACGGACACCAGGTCCGGTGGCCGTCGGGCGCGCGCGTCCACCGCTTGTCCTCCGTTGAGGAAATCACGACAGGGACCACACGCCCGGATGAGACCGGCGAGCCTCGACGCGCAGCGGAATTGTCAGATGCCCAAGTCAGCGTTGCAAGTGGGCACGGTCACCGAGCAGGACTGCTCGGTCAGCGGAGACTTGGAGACCAGTGGATGGCTGAGCTGAGCTGGGATGCCACGGTGTGAACCCACGGCACCACCGGTCAGCCGGTCCACCCTGTTCTGGAGTGGACTTGCTCTCCGGCCGGCGTGAACCAGTTCACACGGTCTGTCTTTGTCGGGGACTCTCCTTTTCCGGTGAGTACTGGTGACGACGGAGTGCTGTTATACAAGTATTTGCATTTTCCTCTAGGTGAGGTATGGCGCCAACAATGGGGTAGTCGTATGCTCACTTAGTTGTACTTTGCAATTCCATTACCATTACGCAACGATGCAATTAGTTTGGCAGCCAACAAGCTAATCTATTCCGGAATATCATAATCTTGAAACAGGTCATCTCTGGATTGGATAATGCCTATGTCAACCATCTTGTTGGCACTTCTTTTTTAAGTGCTCTATGCTTTATCCGGGGAAAGCAGCATGTTGGCTATTTATTCTTCTTTTATTTAAGAAATGGGGGGAACAAACTTGCAGGTCAGTGTACAGTTCATTCTTAGTAAGTCATTACCATCAGCTAATTCCCCATTCATCATAGTCATAGCCTCATAGGTACCATATGACATGGTTGGTGGCTTGTCGCTAGTGTCGGCCTCTGGCTGCTCTGTGGGGGCATTGACTCCACCCGGTCTCAAGTCTCCTCCCTTTGTCTTATATTCATTTTCTCTGCTTTCTCTTAGTCACACTCACACTCACTCCATCCATTGGCTCTCCAACAGCTTAGCTTCTTGGAGTCCTTACAAATTTGCTTGCCAGTCCGAGAAGCCAAGTCATCTCCTGCTCTCTACTTTTCTATTCGAGCTTAAACTTTCCACCTCCGCTACAGAGTGATTATATCACGTCTTTCGATCTTTCCATGTAACTGCATGAGCAACGGGATGTCTTCCCCTTAGGTATGTTCTCATTTTCCTCCCAGTGTTTACTCATTCATTTTCTAGACCTGTATGTAATTTAGCGTTGTCAAAATGCCATTTGTTGGAGTATGTGTATGTATTAGGCCCATGAGGCTAGGCCCATGAGGCCCATGTATGCTACACTATATAGCTACCCTTCTAGGGTTAGCCTAATCAATAGAGAGTGAATTAGTTCAACATGGTATCAGCAGGGTAGGGTTAGGTCTTCCTCTCTCCTTCCCGACCCAAACCCGATCCGGGCGCCGCCCTGCCGCCGCCGGCGGCGTGCCGCCGCCATGGCCGGCCGGCCGCCCCCCTCCTCCATCCCCGAGCTACTTCTTCTCCTTCCCCGAGCTCTCATCTCCCTCCTGGGCGCGAGTTGTGGCCGGATCGACGCCGCCGGGGGGGCGCTCCCGCCGCCGCCGCCCCGGGCGCGCTCGACGCCGCCGCTGCGGCCGCCCTCGGTCCGCACGGATCCGCGGTGGGCGCGCGGACTCCGCCGCCGCCGGGCTTCTCCCCGGACTCCGCCTCGCGGCCCGCGGTCGCAGCTTCGTCCTCGCGGCCCGCCATGGCCCTCGCGGCCGACGCGAGCGGAGCGGAGGGGGGCTGCGCGCATCAGGGCCTGCAGGATCCCGCAGCAGAGTACCCCGATGCAGAGGACCCGGTGCTCCCCCACGACCCGGTCCTCCCCCACGTCCCTCCTCCCACTCGTGGCTGGATCTTGCGGCGCGGCAGCCGCCACGGGGCCGCCCGCAGAGGCCACCGCGGCCGGCCTCGGGCCTGCAGCCGTGGCACACTACGCGGCTACTGCTGCTGCTGCCGCCCTGGAGGGCCTCGGGATGCCTCCCAGCGGTGTCGTCTACTTCCAGGCGCCGAGCTCCAGCAGTGATGTCCTCACCTCTGAAGCCCGACCCACTGTGACTGCGGCAGGGGGCAACACTACTGGTGGCAGGGGCTCCTTCACCTTCCCGGCGCCACCGCCGGTCAACCACTACACTCCCCGCCCCGACTCCGCCCTCGCTGCAGCCCTTGTCTCCGCGCGTGCGGCCGGGCCGGCTGCGGGCGAGGCGTCTCCCGGCCGCTGCTCGGGCTTGCGGCGAGAGCGGGACGCCGCCGCCACCTTGGCTCGCCCGGATTGCCGAGGCGGAGGCGCTCCTCGCTCAGCCCCTCCGGCACCTGCCCGGGGCCCCCTCCTCCGGCTTCGACGGGCCGCTGCGGCTCCACCTCCACCGTGGTGACCCGGCACGACCCGGCCGACCCTTCGTCGCGCAACTCCACTACCAGCCGGCGGTGTCCGGTAACAGCGCGGCCCGATCCGGCCGTCCTTGACCCCGCGTCGCCATCCTACGCCCGGAGGGACCAGGTCATCCCCACCCGCGGCTACGCCTTGGACGACCACATCCTCGCCGAGCCGCCGGCCGGGACCCGACTTCGTCGTGGCTCCGCCTCGACAAAGATCGTGCTCTCGTGGATCCTCGGCACGGTCAACTCCGAGCCGCGGGACCTCCTCCGCAACACACAGCAGGGGCAAGGGCAAGGGCAAGGGCAAGGGGGGGCGGTGGCGGTGGGGGCCGGCCGTGGCGCCCCTCGCCACGCCCACGTCCGCCGCCCGCCCGCCTCTCCTAGAACAACCCCAGGTGCCGGGCGCATCGCCATGTGGCCCTTCCAGCCCCGGTGGCGAGCCTCGTCCACCGGCCGCCATGTTCGCGGGACCTCCTCCGACGTTCTACCCACCGGCGACCCCGTGGGGCACACCTTCCGGCCTCGCCGGGCCGGGCCGGGCCGGAGCCGGGAGGCTCGCGCGCTCCTTCTCCACCCCGGGCTTGACACCTCCCGTCGGCCCGAGTGGATCGCCGACTCGGGAGCCACCTACCACACCACCCCGGACTCCGGTATACTCTCGTCTGCCTTTCCTCCTTCTTCTTCACACCCGTCGTCTATCATGGTCGCAAATGGCTCGTGTTTTCCTGTCACGTCTGTGGGTACCGCCGGTGCCCATGGCTCTTTTCGCCTTCCTGATGTTCTTGTTGCACCCACGATGGTCCACAATCTTCTTTCTATTCGTCGTTTTACAGCTGACAACTCTTGTTCTGTGGAGTTTGACTCTTCTGGTCTTACTGTGAAGGATTTGGCTACCCGGCGTCCTCTGCTCTGATGTGACAGTTCGGGGCCCCTTTACACTCTCCGCTTTCCGGCTTCTTCGCCTTCTTCGTCAGCTGCCCTCGCCACCACTACTTCTTCTACTTGGCACCGGCGTCTCGGCCACCCTGGACGTGATGCCCTGATGCAGCTTAGTCATAGCTCAGACATTCGTTGTACTCGAGTTCATGATGAGCAGTTGTGTCATGCGTGCCAGTTGGGCCGTCATGTTCGTCTTCCTTTTTCTAGTTCCTCTTCTCATGCGGCTCACCATTTTGATCTTGTACACTGCGACTTGTGGACATCCCCTGTACTCAGTATTTCTGGCTATAAATACTATCTTGTGGTAGTTGATGATTTTTCTCATTACTTATGGACTTTTCGCTTGCGTGCGAAGTCTGATGCTTTCCCTGCGATTCACCACTTCTTCGCTTGGGTGTCCACACGCCCGGCCTCACCATCAAGGCCGTCCGGTGTGACAATGGTCGTGAGTTTGATAACTCCACATCGCGTGCGTTCTTCCTCTCTCACGGTGTCCGATTGCGCATGTCTTGCCCGTACACCTCCTCTCGAACGGCAAGGCCGAGCGCATGATTCGCACCATCAACGACACCATGCGCACGCTTCTTCTCCAGGCCTCTCTTCCTGCTCGTTTCTGGGCTGAGTGCCTGCACACCACCACATACCTCCTCAACCGCCTACCTTCCGCTGCCTGTCCAGCGCCTACACCACACCACGCTCTCTTCAGTACCCACCCTCGCATTTACGATCACCTTAGGGTCTTCGGGTGTGCGTGCTACCCGAACACCACCGCCACCGCTCCCCACAAGCTGGCTCCTCGGTCCACCTTGTGTGTCTTTCTTGGGTACTCCCCGGATCACAAGGGGTACCGGTGCTATGATCTCACCTCTCGTCGGGTTCTCATCTCTCGCCATGTGGTGTTCGATGAGTCGGTCTTCCCCTTCTCTACCCCTCCTCCTACCACTTCCACTCTACAGGAGCTTGACATTTTCTCTGTGTTTCCCACTGACGCGGTGGTCGAGCCACCTTTCCAGTTGTCTCCTGCAGGTACTCCAGCACCGTACTCCTCACCGTAGTCGTGCCCCAGCTCACCGACGGCCAGTGTCTCTCCCGATCCTGCTCCCTACTCGACCATGGAGGGGACGAGTGGGGGTGGGGCCGAGCCACCGCCTCGAGGAGCGCCTCGGGCGCCACGAGCGCCACCTCGGGAGCCACCGGCTCGCTTCGCCCGCCGGTGCACGTCTACCACCGTCGTGCCGGCCGAGCCACCACCGCCGCCTCCGCCGGACCCCTTCTTCGCCGGGTCACCCGCACCGCCGGTGGTGTCCTCTTCTCCGCCGGGGACACCATCGCCGCCGCCTCGACCGCCGGGTGCCCGTGTCACCACACCGGTCTACCACCCGCCGGCCCCTTCACCGGGACCCTCGTCACACTCACCCTATGGTGACGAGGCGGGCGTCCCCGCCCGCGAGCCCTCTCCCGCCACCGCCCTGCGAGATGGGGATCTCTCCGGTACCCTCTTCCGTCCGCGAGGCCTTGGCGGACCCTCACCGGCGCCGTGCGATGGAAGAGGAGTACGCGGCCTCCTCACCAACCCGACACAGGATCTCGGTGCCCGCCCGCGAGGTGCCAACGTCGTCACCGGCAAGTGGATCGGACCCACAAGCGCCGGGCCGATGGTACACTTGAGAGGTACAAGGCTCGGTGGGTACTCGGGGTTTCACTCGAGCGCCACGGGTTGACTATGATGAGACCCGAAGCACGCTCGTCCGCACCGTGCTCTCACCGGCTCTCACCCGCTCCCCGGCCGGTGCACCAGCTAGATGTGAAGAATGCCTTTCTGCATGGTCTTCTCTCGGAGACAGTCTACTGCAGTCAGCCAGCTGGGTTTGTGGACTCCTCCAGTTCTGAGATGGTCTGCCGGCTCAACAAGTCTCTATATGGCCTCAAGCAGGCTCCCCGGGCATGGAACCGCAGGTTTGCCGCTTTCCTCCTGACCCTGGGTTTTGTGGAGGCCAGGTCAGACACGTCCCTGTACATCTATCACCATGGGGCTGAGACTGCATATCTGCTACTCTATGTGGATGACATAGTCCTGACAGCTTCCAGTGAGTCACTTCTTCGCCGGATCATCACCTCTCTTCAGCAGGAGTTTGCGATGAAGGATTTGGGTGTACTTCACCACTTTCTTGGGGTCACTGTTGAGCCTCATCCAGCTGGGCTTCTTCTTCACCAGCGTCAGTATACTCTGGACATACTTGAGCGGGGCCGGATGACGGTGCAACCCCCTGCACCACTCCAGTTGACACTCAGAGCAAGCTGTCAGAGGCAGAGGGCCCCCCAGTGACTGATCCTACGGCGTACCGCAGTCTTGCTGGTGCTCTTCAGTACCTCACCTTCACTCGGCCTGACATCACCTATGGAGTTCAGCAGTTGTGCCTTCATATGCATGATCCTCGGGAGCCTCATCTCACTGCTCTCAAGCGGCTCCTCAGATACCTCCGTGGCACTGCTGATTATGGCTTGCTCCTGCACCGACAGTCCTCCCCTACAGAGTTGGTTGTCTACACTGACGCCGATTGGGCCGGCTGTCCAGACACTCGCCGGTCCACCTCTGGCTACGCCGTCTTCCTCGGAGGCAACCTGGTGTCCTGGTCCTCCAAGCGCCAGCAGGTGGCCTCCCGCTCCAGTGCTGAGTCGGAGTACCGCGCCGTCGCCAACGGTGTGGCCGAGGCTTCCCCGGCTCCGGCGGCTCGGCCGAGCTCCACGCCCCCTTCGCCGGGCCACGCTCGTCCTCTCGCGACAACGTCAGCGCGGTCTACCTCTCCACCAACCCCGTTCAGCATCAGCGCACGAAGCATGTGGAGATCGACCTTCACTTCGTCCGTGATCGGGTGGCCATCGGCGAGGTGCGGGTCCTCCATGTACCAACCACCTCCCAGTTCGCCGACATCTTCACCAAGGGCCTCCCGTCGTCGACCTTCACCGACTTCCGCTCCAGCCTCAACATCACCAGTGGCTAGTTGTGGCTGTGGGGGGCATGTGTGTGTGCTCTTTCTTTTAGATGTCCAGTCTTGAAACTCCGCTGCGCCGGTAGTTCAGACTGCGGGGGAGTGTTGGAGTATGTGTATGTATTAGGCCCATGAGGCTAGGCCCATGAGGCCCATGTATGCTACACTATATAGCTACCCTTCTAGGGTTAGCCTAATCAATAGAGAGTGAATCAGTTCAACACCAGTAGCCAACGGCTTCCAGTTAATGGATGTCATTATTGTGGTATATACAGTAGGAACTTCTAAAGATCTTTTGCTTGCAATATGCTATTAAAAAAAGAAGTTCTAAGATTTCTTTGCTTGTAATATGATTTTTGTAATACAAACCCAGTTCAGATTCGAATGATGAATTGTCTTTCTTGTTAATACTCTCACTCGATTTGTTTCTTAGCCACAGAAGCATACACGATAATTCATTGCTACTGTTTTCTCTCTTTATGTTGGTGACATTGACTTCATTCTTTACCAAGTCTTCTCTTCCTCCCTGCACCCTTTGTTTTGCCATTGTTCTTTTTCCAGAAATCAGAAAACTCCTTGAATCATCTGTG
Organism: Themeda triandra; assembly: GCA_018135685.1. Classification (NCBI taxonomy): domain Eukaryota; kingdom Viridiplantae; phylum Streptophyta; class Magnoliopsida; order Poales; family Poaceae; genus Themeda; species Themeda triandra. Next base: position 24,167 of record JAENPR010001420.1, on the reverse strand, counting down.
ACTCTGAATCTTCCAGATATCTTCTCACATCCAAAGAGGTATTTACTGCTGCTGCAAATGGAAGGGTAGAGGGCAGCTGAGACTTGTGCTGTCAGTTGAGGAGCTACGATATGGCTACTGCTGTGCCAATAGAGCATGATATTGCTCCGACCAACTCCACAACTACTCCAGAAGCAAGCAATGATGAAGTTGACAGCAATAGTGAGATTTCTGGCATTGGTGGCGGTGGCAGCGGGCAGGACTCCATGAGCGATTCATCCAGGTCTTCATCAGTTGAATTTGATTTCTTGTGGAAACTGCGGAAGTATTTGGTACTGCTTGCAAGCTTGGCCGTTGGTGTGACATACAATTCTGGATTAACACCACCAGGAGGATTTTGGAATACAACCAAAGATGGCCATGAAGCTGGTGACCCTGCCCTTCATGTTGAGTTCTACCAGCGGTATGAGATATTCTTTTACTGCAACGCAACAGCCTTTGCTGCATCTCTTGTCTTAATCATCTTGCTTCTAAGCAAGAGAGTGACCAAGAAGGAGTTATGGCTCCGTTCGATGCAATTTACCATGCTAGTGGATCTATTCAGTCTGATGGTAGCCTATGTTGCTGGGAGCTTCAGAGCACTCAAGTCATCCATCTACACATTGGTTCTATTCATTATTGCTTTTGCATATATTTCGATTCACATCCTAGTATCTACCAAGATTGTTCCAGAAACATTCAAAAACAAGGTGAGGACGTGGACGTGGACGAGGGTGAATAAAATCCGATCCAAATTGGGTATTCATGATGTGCAACCGAGTACTCCTAAAGAGAAAAAAGACCTTGAGGAGGCTCGCAAGTTTGTTCTGATGCTTGTAACTTTTGCTGCTACTGTCACATACCAAGCAGGGTTGAGTCCACCAGGTGGCTTTTGGGCTGAAGATGATTATATCTCGGGCTTTTCTCCTCCTTACAAGCACCGTCCAGCTACTCCTGTTCTTCGCAGTCACTACCTGTGCCGTTATAATATATTTATCAGTTGCAATTCAACCTCCTTCGTGGCATCTTTGGTTACAATCATACTGCTTTTGAGCCCAGAATTGAGCAGCCATGGAATAAGGTCAAAAGCAGTGATTGTTTGTGTGCTAGCTGACCTGTTCTTCCTGATTGGTGCTTATGCTGCTGGGTGTTGTAGGGATGTAGCAACATCATTCTATGTTATGTTTATTATCATCATAGTTTTGATCTGCATTGTCCTTTTAGCTTGGATCTTTGCTTATGGTCCTGTAGCAAAATGCCTAGGAAAGATCAAATCAAGAACTAAACGGTGCATGAGTGTGCTCTCATCAAATTTTGGTAGTAATAGATTGAGCAACACAGAATCACAAATCAGGAGGGTTCTAATGCAAGATATCACCAGGCTTCAGTCCATGGTCCAGGTGCACCGACAGGTGAATGTGCAGTAAATCAGCATGTTTCAAATACTGAGTCCTCCTCCGTGGAGTATCCGCATGAAGACAACCAGAAAACAGAAAACAGTGAGAAATCATTCTCCAACTCTTGGCATACATCAGTCAACAGTCCACAATCAGCAAATACCAAAGATCTGGTGTCCAATATGAACCATGAATCTACAGACAACCAACTAGCTGCAAATATGAAGGAGTCTCTGACCAGCACAGGGCGGCCATCATTTAGCTGCCAGGAAACATCAGATTGCAATGTTGTGTCTGCAGATGGACAACAAGTTATATGTATGAATAAGGGGAAACCTTCTGATGATGTCAGGAGTACTGATATGCCAGCAACTGGCTCTTCTGAACAAGCTATGTTAGCCAGTGACTCTAATGGAGCCACTAATGATGTCATAGAGGATGAAAGGCCTTCTTTAACTGCAGAAATCATTGTTAATGTGGAATTTGCAGAGCAACAGACTTCAATGGGGTATAGTAACCATGACATTGAAAATGGTGACGTTAACAATAATGCACAACATGAGAATGGGAATGGACATATAAATAGCCATCAAGGAGCACCAGATAAAAATTCTCATGGAAATTCCACTGAAGATCATCTAGAGAAGACCCGCACATATTGCTTCTTCTTGCTATTCTTGCAGTATCTCTGACATATCAATCAGGTCTGAATCCACCAGGTGGCTTCTGGTCAAGAACTGAGAATAATCATTCAGCTGATCGCATCCTCGAGGACACTGACCATCCACGGTTCATTACATTCTTCTATCTCAATGCAGTTGCATTTGTGGCATCTATTGTCATCATTGTTATGCTCCTGGACAAGACTATGAGCAGGAAGATTACAAAACATCGTGAATTGCAGCTAGCTATGATAGTGGACTTACTTTCCTTAACTGGGGCCTTTGTCATGGGGAGCTGCAGGGAGCGAAAGAAGTCCATTTCCACATCAGTATTATTGTTTCTTGTGCCTGCTTATGTTACTCTTCATGTTCTAGCGATTCATGTAATCTCTCCACTGGTTCCAGATGAAGTAAAGCGGCTCTCGTGTGGGAATGTGTGGTTTTCATTTCTTCAATTACGCCACAAGCATACACAGAGTAAGACTGAGGCAAAGGAAATGGAACGGAGGCGTAATCTACTATTGACACTTGCTATTATAGCTGCAACTGTGACATACCAAGCTGGTATAAATCCTCCAGGCAGTGTATGGTCTGATGACAAAGATGTCAGTGGCAGACCAGGAAATCCAATCCTTCAGGACAACCATCCAAGGCGATATGATGTGTTCTACTACTCAAATTCAATCTCATTTATGTCATCTGTTGCTATCACTATACTACTTGTGAATAAGGAATCATGTGAGCGTGGAATCAAATCTTATGCACTGCAAGTGTGTTTGGTGGTCAGTTTAGTTGGCCTCTTGGTTGCCTATATTGCAGGAAGCTGCAGGTATAAAAAGCAATCCATGTTTGTCATCATCATTGCTGTGGCTGTTCTAGTATCCCTTGTCATTCAAGTCCTGCTATCTTCGATGCATGAAACACTAGGAAGACCATTGGCTAAACTTATGGAATATCTGCAACAGCTTATGGAATATCTGCAAAAGTGGCTTTTTCGAACAGAGAATGTTAGGCGAGAGATTACTCAGTCTCTGGAAAGTAAAGAGTGTGATAAAAAAAGAGAGAAAGAGGCATAAGTATCTCATGCTTATTGCCACTTTAGCAGCCTCTGTCACATACCAAGCAGGTCTGAATCCGCCTGGTGGATTCTGGTCTGATGATGATGAAAATGGCCATTTTGCAGGCAATCCGCTTCTCCGTGATATTAAACATGGACGCTACAAGACATTCTTCTGCTTCAACGCTATCTCCTTCATGGCCTCTATTGTTGTGATAATGCTTCTGCTGAGTAAATCTATTAGGAAGAAACCTGTCCAACTTGACGTACTGCTCCTGATTATGATACTGGATCTGCTGTCTGTCATGATAGCTTTTGCTGCAGGAAGCTGCCGGAAACTCAGTACTTCTATCTATGTCTTTTTGCTTGTAGCTGGCGTCCTAGTATATCTTGTATTCCTTCTTGTTATTTCGAGAGCCATTGGAAAATGTCGCAAAAACTGGAAGACAGTCGTGCTTTTCTGCTCAAGGTGTGCTGTTTGTGTCTGAAGCACAAACACAATTGTACCCAGGGAGCAAGTTTGAGGAAATCATTCCAATTGTTCTTCAGTCAGTGTATCTTCATCTTCTTTTTTCTGTAGTGGGGTGCAACAAAATCAGTGTGTTGAACTCTGACCACTGTTTATGTATTCAAATTTTCTTGTAAGATGGTTTCGTTGTATGTTATTAAACATTCGTTTAGGAAAGTCGAATCCTGATTAAAACCTTTTAACATGTTTCAGAGTATTCATGAAAATTGTTACACTTCACGAAGCTAAGTAGACCACGGAATTTGTTGTGCATTATGTCTGTGCATATATGTTTTCTTTTTCCTATTATATGCTAGATAACCAGATGCTTTTTTTAGATAAAAGGCATTCGCCCGGCTTTATAGAAAGCGTATTGAAACCAACATTCACGAATTCGCTGGGGTTTCCAGCTTACAAAATAGCATAAGCATCGAGCAAACTTCCATGCCATCTAACTTCTACTAAGGCAACTACTACTCTTCTACGAACGCAGCCAACAGAGTTTAAAAGAGGCAGAGACCTCAGCTCAGTACAGGAACGTCGGCACTCATCTAACTGCGAGGATAGGCACTTTTTAGACATTAGCGTTTGCTGCCAGCAGCGCCAGCATCTCTTCTGCCGCCGGTTTCATCTTCGGTTTCAGCAGCACCTTCCACGTCTGGAGCAGCATCAAGGTCTTGTGGATCAACGTCGATGGGGACGCCGCTGTCTTCTTATCAAACACCACCTCGTTCCGGCTCTTCCACACAGTCCACATGGCACCTGCACAAATGAATAGAGTCACAATCTTTTTCTTGCTACTAAGATTGTCAATGATGTCTAGAAAAAGAAAGGAGCAACAAACAGGCGAAGAGGGCCATCCCAACGCATCACGCGGAAGGTCCAGAGAAAATTAGCATTGGGCATTGGAAGACAATGTGATCAGATGTTTCCTCCTTGTCACACATCAAACATTTCTCCGGGCCCGACCACTGCTTTTTCTTCAATTGAACCCCACACTGGATCCTATCTCTACTAACCATCCAAGTGAAAATTTTAACCTTCAACGGAATTGGACACTTCCAAACTAGCATCATATGAGAATCAACCACTCCTCCAGTGGTCAGGTTATCATAAAGGGACCTAGCTGTATATTTCCCAGATTTTTCCAGCAGCCAAGTGGTTACATCTCTACCCTCTCCAAGATCAATATCCTCAAGCATCAGCAGTAATTCATTCAACTCCATCACCCTGTTCCCATCTAACTGTCTTCGAAACTGAATATTCCACACTCCTTCTTCAAAAACTTTAGCAACCTCTATATTAGGATCTCTAGCTATTTTAAATAGCTCAGGGAATGTGATCTTCAAAGGGCAGGTTCCCAGCCAACAGTCAAGCCAGAATCTAGTCTGCTCACGTGACTTCACTAAGACTCCTCTACCTCTATCATATTCCTCTCTCAAATCTAACAAAGTCCTCCAAAATTGTGAACCTCTCCTGTTCTTGATTTGGTATATGCTTCTATTACCCAAATACTTTTTTCTTAACAAAGAGCAACATAGGCTGTCATCTCCCCTCTCAATTTTGTCAATCCATTTAATCAGCAAACATTTATTCATTGCCCTCACATCCATAAAGCCCAAGCCTCCAAACTTCTTAGGTTTATTCAGTGCTTCCCACTTAATCATATGGTACTTTCTTTTCTTTGCATTCCCCTGCCAATAAAATCTAGATCTCACTGCATCTAATTTCTGATAGTTACCCTCATAAAGCTGGTACACCCCCATTGTATAGATAGAAATGCTGGACATGCATGAATCAATAAGGGAGGATCTGCCTCCTTTTGATAGATAATCACACTGCAAGGTACCCAGTCTCTTCTTAGCCTTCTCACTCACAAAACTCAGTTGAGCTTTGGTAATCTTGTTGCAACTAACTGGCATCCCTAGATATGTTATTGGGAAGGATCCCACCTTACACCCCAAAATGGTAGCAGCCAGGAGCTGATCCTCTGCACTGAGGCCCACAGAAAAAACTTCACTCTTCTCAAAATTGACCTTCATCCCAGACATAGCTTCATAGCAACACGCAACATCCTGATATTTTCCAGATTTTTAGGAGAGAAATGAAGGAACAAAATGGTATCATCTGTATATTGAAGGTGAGACAGACCACCCTCTACTAAATGTGGAACAGATAAGATACTGAAAGAGTTAATATGGTTTCTCAAAATTGTAGTGGCTTTGGAAAACTCGTTGAATACATCTTCTCACCCTAACTAATGTTTGGGGACATTTGTTTTTTTTTTGACAAATATTTTTTTGTTGCATTATTTACAATCATATATATGGGCTGAAGATGTTTAATTTCAAATTTCTTATGAGGTTGTGCGCGATTGTTGTTGTCATAAAGTTAGTTATGGTAGTTGTTATTACCTTTTTCTTTGTCCCTATAGGTAGCCTCTCTCTAGGCTACTTGCTACTATTTTCTGCTATATAGAAGTAGGCACTATCAATGCCGGTTCGTTAAAAAATATATTTAGGTCATCAGTACTGCTGCTAAACAAATTTTCTCTACTTTTACACTCTGTTCCTTTTATTTCAGATTTTAAGATATTTTGTTTTCTCTAGATATATAGTGTTTGGTAGCACTTCATACATTATTAAAAATAATGTATGAAGAAATGTTAAAACGTCCTCTGATTTATAGAACTGAAGGAGTGACTCAAGACCCCTGCCGGCCTCGCTCTCAGGTTTGAATTTCACTGAAAAGGACATCTTGCAGTGCCTCTCCCTACATTGTACACCCACTTTGAGACCGATAAATTTTCATGTCTGGTTATGGAGTTTTGTCCTGGAGGAGACATGCATACCCTGCGACAAAGGCAACGTGGCAAGTATTTTCCAGAACAAGCGGTCAAGTACGTCTTACTTATTATATTTTGCCTCATGCAAATCATAGATTTTACTTATGTTGGATTTATCACTTTGGTAGTAATTGATAGAAATAGGTGGCATGGAGGAGATAATATGGCTTAGTCTGAGTTAATTTGTGGAAGAATATGGTCCGAATGTTAGCCAATTGGCTGCATAACCTTGTGTGCACTCCGAATAAGAAAGAAGCATACGCAAAGTGAAAATGCATGGACACAAATTGATTTTATTAATTAATTTATTGCAGCTTGCATTCATATATTTACCAAGCAGCGTTAAAAAGTACAATATATTATACTTCTTGATTGCCCATTTTTTTTTTATCTATGTTTATTTCTGCTAAGTGAACCATGTAGTTTTAGTTGTTTCTGCGCTAGTGAGCTGCTTTACTTATACTAAATTTGCTTCTGAATTGCAGATTCTATGTAGCTGAAATTCTCCAAGCATTGGAGTACCTGCACATGCTCGGTATCATATATCGGGATCTCAAACCAGAAAATGTTCTTATCCGTGAGGATGGACACATCATGTTAACGGATTTCGACCTCTCCCTTCGTTGTGCAGTGAGCCCAATGCTGATCAGGTTGTCTAACCCTGATCCCGAATCACTTAAGAAGTATAACCAAGCTCGCAGTGCTCAACAAGCTTGTGTTCAGCCATCCTGTGTGATGCAGCCATCATGCACAGCTCCCACGACATGCTTTGGCCCACGACTGTTTTCTAAATCAAAGAAAGTTCGAAAACCAAAGCTTGAAGTTGTCAACCAGGTCAGCCCATGGCCTGAGCTTATAGCAGAACCTACTGATGCACGGTCGATGTCATTTGTTGGTACACATGAGTACTTGGCACCCGAGATTATCAAAGGTGAGGGTCATGGCAGTGCTGTTGACTGGTGGACCTTTGGTATATTCCTATATGAGCTCCTGTTTGGAAAAACACCATTCAAAGGCACAGGGAACCGGGCGACACTGTTCAATGTCATTGGTCAGCCCTTGCGTTTCCCTGAATATCCAGTTGTGAGCTTCCCAGCTAGGGATTTAATAAGGAGTCTCCTGGTCAAAGAGCCCCAACAACGATTGGGTTCTAAGCGTGGTGCCACAGAGATAAAACAGCACCCATTTTTTGAGGGTGTGAACTGGGCATTGATACGCTGTGCGAGTCCTCCAGAGGTTCCAAGGCATTTTGAAATTGAGAAGCCCCTGAAGCAGCCTGTGTCAACATCAGAGAGTGCTGCCCAGAAAGGTTGTGATAACTATTTAGAGTTTGGATTCTTTTAGGGGAATAGGATGAATTTTCTTTGTAGCAATTGGATAAAGTAGGATGTTTGCATCTGTTTTTGCAATGAATGATAGTTAGAATTTTGTTCCTGTCAACATGTTTCTATTCTTTAAAATGAACACGTCGATGTTTCAATCTGTATTCCTCAACATGTTACAGTGCACTGAGTCAAGATCTTTACCTAGTGTTATATGCAAGATAATCTGCTACTCCCTCTCTTTGTTTTCCTGCAGCAAGAGTTGGCAATAGGTCAATCCTGCTGTCCTTGTATTTACTAGAGAGGTATGGCAATAGGCCAACCTAGTAGTGGCTTACCTCAGCGATTACATAGTTGTTGAGGGGCTGATCTCAGCCATGTCCTCTTGTACTAGTAGTAGGTGTACTCACCTTGTATAAATACTCTAGGCCATGCAAAGAGGCAACTAGTTCAGTTGCTGCACTTGCAGGCCTGTGCTTGTGCCGTGTCTGTGCTCAAGTTCAGTTCATCTTCTACCTCTAGCCGTGAGTTGTGGGAGCGTAGGTGTGAGTGAGCTGATTGCTCATCTCTTGCAGGTGGCCGGATTGCCAACATTATATACATACCTCGTTTCAGTTATATGCAGCTTGTATTTATGATTGTAAGTTCTGGCAGCAAATATTATTCTTATTTGACTCGAATTTGGGTTCTCTTTGACTCGAATTTGGGTGCCTATTTCTTCTTATTTTCTATCCTATCTAGTTCTTCATGAGTTTGATTGAGTCTTTCTTAGAAAATATTCATTTACAATACTATATAGTTCTTCATAGGTTTGGTTGAGTTTCTTTCTTTGAAAAAAATTCTCTCTGCAATATTTCGTTTTCAGTTAATACTGATCACAGTTCTACTGTTATGAGCCTATGTAATTTATCTCTGCATTGTAGTGTGTCAGACTGTAGTATTGAACCACTCTCAGTAACAAATTATGCTAGGTTGTTTGGTTGAAGTAATGCCCTCAACAAACTAATATTATGAACAAGTAGCAGTTCCTTGGTGCTTATGACTTATAGCAGCATAAGTTTGATATAAGAATGGTGGCATAAGAAGCATTCATTTGTCAACACAACTTACTGGTTTTTCATAATCCCATCCCTAACTTGCAGAAGGCAGCTGAAAAAACCTGCTTATTTCTTTTTTTTGAGAGCACGCTTATGCGCGTACTTAAAAAAAATCTGCTTATAAATGGGCTGATTGCTGAGTGTTGGAAAGTGATTCTCTATTGATTTGGCTAACACTAGAAGGGTAGCAATATTGTGTAGCATACATGGGCCTCATGGGCCTAGCCACATGGGCCTAATACATATATACTCCAACACTCCCCCGCAGTCTGAACTACCGGCGCAGCGGAGTTCTAGACTGGACATCTAAAAGAAAGAGCACACACACGCCCCCCCCCCCCACAGCCACAACTAGCCACTGGTGATGTTGAGGCTGGAGCGGAAGTCGGTGAAGGTCAACGACGGGAGGCCCTTGGTGAAGATGTCTGCGAACTGGGAGGTGGTCGGTACATGGAGGACCCGTACCTCGCCGATGGCCACCCGATCACGGACGAAGTGAAGGTCGATCTCCACATGCTTCGTGCGCTGGTGCTGAACGGGGTTGGTGGAGAGGTAGACCGCACTGACGTTGTCGCAGTAGACGAGCGTGGCCCGGCGAAGGGGGCTATGGAGCTCGGCCAGGAGCTGCCGGAGCCAGGAAGCCTCAGCCACACCGTTGGCAACGACGTGGTACTCTGACTCAGCACTGGAGCGGGAGGCCACCTGCTGGCGCTTGGAGGACCAGGACACCAGGTTGCCTCTGAGGAAGACGGCGTAGCCATAGGTGGACCGTCGAGTGTCTGGACAGCCGGCCCAGTCGGCGTCAGTGTAGACAACCATCTCTATAGAGGAGGACCGTCGGTGCAGGAGCAGGCCATAATCAGCAGTGCCGCGGAGGTACCTGAGGAGACGCTTGAGAGCAGTAAGATGAGGCTCCCGAGGATCATGCATATGAAGTCACAACTGCTGAACTGCATAGGTGATGTCAGGCCGAGTGAAGGTGAGGTACTGAAGGGCACCAGCAAGACTGCGGTATGCAGTGGGATCAGTCATTGGGGGGCCCTCTGCCTCTGACAGCTTGCTCTGAATATCAACTGGAGTGGTGCAGGGGTTGCAATCTGTCATCCCAGCCCGCTCAAGTATGTCAAGAGTATACTGACGCTGGTGAAGAAGAAGCACAGCTGGATGAGGCTCAACAGTGACCCCAAGAAAGTGGTGAAGCACACCTAAATCCTTCATCGCAAACTCCTGCTGAAGAGAGGTGATGATCCGGCGAAGAAGTGACTCACTGGAGGCCGTAAGGACAATGTCATCCACATAGAGCGCCAGATCTGCCAGCTCGGCCCCATGGTGATAGATGTATAGGGACGTGTCGACTTGGCCTCCACAAAACCCGGGTCGGGAGGAAAGCAAAGAAACCGGTGGTTCCATGCCCGGGAGCCCGCTTGAGGCCATAGAGGGACTTGTTGAGCCGGCGAGACCATCTCGGAACCGGAGGAGTCAACAAACCCCGGGCCGATCGCAAGCGGTATCTTGTCTCGGTGAGAAGACCATGCGAAAAAGCATTCTTCACATCCGAGTGGTGCACCGGCGGGGAGCGGGTGAGAGCCAGTGCGAGCACAGTGCGGACAGTAGCAGGCTTGACCACTGGACTGAAAGTCTCATCATAGTCAACTCCAGGGCGCTGTGTGAAACCCCGGAGTACCCAACGAGCCTTGTACCTCTCAAGTGTACCATCAGCCCAGCGCCTGTGGGTCCAGATCCACTTGCCGGTGATGACGTTGGTGCCTCGCGGACGGGGCACCAGATCCCAGGTTTGGTTGGCGAGGAGTGCCGCGTACTCCTCTTCCATCGCACGGCGCCAGTGAGGGTCCGCCAAGGCCTCGCGGATGGAAGAGGGTACCGGAGAGATCCCCGTCTCGCAGGCAGTGGCGGAGAGAGCCTGCGGGCGGGACGCCTGCCTCGTCACCATAGGGTGAGTGTGACAAGGGTCCTGGTGAAGAAGCGGCGGGTGGTAGACCGGTGTCGCGACACGGGCATCCGGCGGCCGAGGCGGCGACGACGGTGTCCCCGGCGAAGAGGAGGACACCACCGGCGGTGCAGGTGACCTCGGTGAAGAAGGGGTCACCGGCGGAGGCGGCGGTGGTGGCGGCTCGGGCCAGGCACGTCGGTGGTACACGTGCACCGGCTGGACGAAGCGAGCAGGTGGCTCCTGAGGGGGCGCACGTGGCGCCGAAGACGCCGCAGGTGGCGCCTGAGGCAGCTCCTAAGGCGGCGGCTCGAGACCCCCGCCCCCGCTCGGCCCCTCCATGGTCGAGTAGGGAGGAGGGTCGGGAGAGACACTGGCCGCCGGTGAGCTGGGGCACGGCTCCGGTGAGGAGCACAGTGCTGGAGTACCTGCAGGAGACAACTGGAAAGGTGGCTCGACCACCGTGTCAGTGGGAAACAAAGAGAAGATGTCAAGCTCCTGTGGACTGGAAGTGGTCTGAGGAGGGGTGGAGAAGGGGAAATCAGACTCATCGAACACCACATGGCGAGAAATGAGAACCCGACGAGAGGTGAGATCATAGCACCGGTAGCCCTTATGATCCGGGGAGTACCCAAGGAAGACACACAAGGTGGACCGGGGAGCTAGCTTGTGGGGAGCTGTGGCGGTGGTGTTCGGGTAACACGCACACCCGAAGAGGGGTACTAAAGAGAGCGTGGTGTGGTGTAGGAGCTGGACAGACAGCGGAAGGAAGGCGGTTAAGGAGGTAGGTGGAGGTGTGCAGGCACTCAGCCCAGAAATGAGCAGGAAGTGAGGCCTGGAGAAGAAGCGTGCGCATGGTGTCGTTGATGGTACGAATCATGCACTCAGCCTTGCCGTTCTGAGAGGAGGTGTACGGGCAAGACATGCGCAACTGGACATCGTGAGAGAGGAAGAATGCACGCGAGGTGGAGTTATCAAACTCACGACCATTGTCACACTGGACTGCCTTGATGGTGAGGCCGAACTGCGTGGACACCCAAGCGAAGAAGTGGAGAATCGCAGGGAAAGCATCGGACTTGGCACGCAAGGGAAAGGTCCAGGAGTAATGGGAGAAATCATCGACCACCACCAAGTAGTACTTATAGCCAGACATGCTGAGGGACAGGAGAGGTCCACAAGTCGCAATGGATAAGATCAAACACACGAGTGGCATGTGAGGAAGAAGACTGAAAGGGAAGGCGAACGTGACGGCCCAGCTGGCACGCATGACACAAGTGCTCATCATGAGTCCGAGGGCACCGAATGTCGGAACTACAACTGAGCTGCATCAGGGCATCACGACCAGGATGGCCGAGGTGCCGGTGCCAAGTGGTGGAAGTAGTGGTGGCGAAAGCAGCTGACCAAGGTGCCAGCAAAGAAGGCGAAGGAGGAGACGCCGGGAAGCGAAGGGTGTAAAGGGGCCCCGTGCTATCACACCGAAGTAGAGGACGCCGAGAAGCCAAGTCCTTAACAGTGAGATCGAAAGAGTCAAACTCCATGGAACAGGAGTTGTCAGCTGTAAATCGACGAATAGAAAGAAGGTTGTGAACCATTGAGGGTGCCACAAGAACATCAGGAAGACGGAAGGAGCCATGAGCGCCGGCGGCACCCACGGACATGACAGGAAGGCATGAACCATTGGCGACCATGATGGACGAAGGGTGAGAGGAAGAAGGAGGGTTAACGGAGGAGAGTATACCGGGGTCGGGAGTGGTGTGATAGGTGGCACCCGAATCGATGATCCACTGTGGGCCGACAGGAGCTGTCGGGCCCATACTGCTGAAGGAGTGTGCCAAGGCCGCCGAGTACCAACCGGACGGCCCGGGCGAGGCGTCGAAAGGTGTAGCCCACGGGAACACTGCTGGGTGACACTCTGGAGAAGCAGCGGCGAGCATGGCGGTGGCCGGCGGGCGAGGCTCACTAGAGGGAGCCTGGAAGCCAGCACCCTCACCACGTCCCCGTCCGCGACGACGACGTCCGCCACGCCCCCCCCACCCCCGCTCGGCCCGGGGGATGGAGAGCCCAGAAGAAACGACGGCGGCGTAGTGGACGAACACTGAGTGGCGGCATGGGCAGTCGAGAAAGATAGGAACCCCGGCGCAGAGGTAGACCCCGCCTGGTGATCGGCCGGATCGTGCCAGACGACCGCGGTGGGGAATGCGTGGTGAGGTGGCGAGCCGGAGACGGTGGCCCCGACACCGTGTACAGCGGGGAAGGCGAGACGGTGCTGCTCCGTCTATGATCTGGTGGGCCAGTGCGTCGGCCGCCATGCGCTCGCGCTCCCAAGCAAGAGCGGCCGCACGCACACGGGCTTGTCCATCCGCAGCAGCAGCCCAGGCAGAGACCAGGGCCGCGGCGAGGGCGGAGCTAGGATCCGCCGCCTGAAGGTAGGACGACGGCGGTGTCGACGGGGGAGGGAAGAGTGGAGCACCCGCGTCGGCCCTAGGCAGGTGTGGTAGGAAGTAGTCGGTGGTGCCGGCGAACTGCGGCGACGGCGGCGGCCGGGGAAAGGGAGGAGCGCCCCGCCTGCTGATCGGTGACGAAGGACGGGCCGGGATGTGCACCGGCATCCCCAGGCCTGCAGAAATTGCAGCTGTGGCAGCGGCCAGGGCAGCCGCTGCGTTGGTGGTCCCTGCTCCCGCGGCGCCAGGGCTGCCCACGCCCGTATCCGCGCCAAGGGCGGCGCCCGCAGTAGGAGGAGGGCCATGAGCGCCATGAGGGATTCCCGGCCAAGGTTCACTGAAGAGGCCACAGGAGTGGGAGCCTGGCTGACCCGTTGTACCCTGGTGCGCGAGATCGCGCAGGACTTCAAGACCGTGGCACCGTGGGGCTCCGCGAGATCCGCAAGCACCAGGGGCGGCGCTCGCTTCCGTGCCGGGAAGAATTCCCACGCCAAGGGCGGCGCCTGTACCCGCTCCAGGGGCGGCGCCTGCACCCACGCTAGAAGGAGAGAGCGCGCTAGGAGGAAGTCCTGAGCTGGGAAGGCTTCCCGCGCCAAGGGCGGCGCCCGCACCCGCTCCACGGGCGGCGCCAGCACCCGCGCTAGGAGGAGGGAGCGCTCTGGCCCGCCGCCGCACCTGCAGGGCCGCGCAGAGGAGGGGTGTAGGATCTCTGGAAGATTAATATGGCCTAGAGGGGGGGTGAATAGGCCTGCAACAAAATTTACTTTGAACTTCTGTCGGTACAGAGGGGGCGCGGCACCGTCGCTTATACCCCCGCAACTGCGCCGCGCCGGGACGTAGTATGAACCGAAGTGTATATAAATGAGCAAGACCAAACCAATCCGGTAGGCGACCAAGCTTTCCACACCTGCAGAGGATACAGATCGAGAGCCAAACCAAGCTCTAGAGACAGAGAAGAGTAGATCAACCTCAAACCCTAGAAACTCCTCAACAACAAGTAAGAAAACGAAAGCTGAACAGCACAAGGTGACACAAAGGTTTAACCCGTGGTTCAGCTCGCCACTAAGGCTGGCCTACATCCACGTTGTTGAGGGAGTCCACAGACTCGAGCTCACCACTAAGGCTAGCTTACTCCTCGGTCTCAAGTCAAGAGAGTGAACTCTTGAGATGAGGGGTGATTTCTTAGTATTGGGGTGAGGTTACAAACCTCCCTAGGCAGCCACACACGTTGGCAGCTCTAGGGCGACGCCTAGCCGGCTAGGAGCAAAGCTCCAAGAGTAACAAACCCTAGGGCGCCGGCCAAACGTGCACCAAATGCTGTTTTGACAGTGAGAATCAGTGGATCCACTCTCCAATCGAAGTTTGCTGCCCTTTTTCTCAAGAATCCGTGGTGGATTTGATGGGAAAGGGTTGGGAGCAATGGAGAGTGAGAGAGAGAGCTTCTGGTTCGAGTCTAACAGATATGTCGCGAGGTAGACGAAGAAGTGAGTGAGTGGGCCGACAGATGGGTATAAATACCCCTGGGTCCCAACGGTCACTTATAGGCGCGGCACTGCCGCGCCCCCCAAAACAGCAAAGTGAGTCTAAGAAGTTGGCTGGCTGTTTTGGTGGCTGGATGAGGTTGATGTTGAAGGATTGAGCATTTGGTAACACTTTTGACTAACAACCTTAGGATCCCTCTTGATAGTACGGCTTTTCCTAAACTCAAATTCAAACCGAAAACGAATTTAAACCTCCTTTGAGTTCAGCAAAACCTCCTTTTTAGAAACTGGGACCCCTCCAACCTGTACATCTTTCTTCCGTAATTCATTGCCTGCTTGTCATCTCAATAAGTCTCATTAGTTCCCTAATTTGGTGGTCATCAACGCCAAAACCCACATTAGGGCTTGATTGCACTTACAATCTCCCCCTTTTTGGTGATTGATGACAATCTAATTAGAGCTCACAAAATATATTAAATAAACTGAGACTTTTCGAGACATGAATGTAGGGCCTCCCCCTAAATATGTGAATAGGATTTGAATTCCAAGAATTGGCATGAAAAACCAACATTCACATTTTTAGGAAGGTGCAGGGGAGCCTCCCCCCCTAAATATGTGAAAAGGAATTGAATTCCAAGAATTGGTGTTAGAAACCAATGTTCACATTTTTAGGAAAGTGAAGGAAGGGAAGCCTCCCCTACATTCATGCCTCCCCGTGGGGTGCTAAAAACAAGTGTCACAAGTATAAGACGTGATGCGTATGACAGGTCATTTTCACACCAAAGAAACTTGCTGTCAGTAGGGCGCGGCACTGCCGCGCCTGAGACCGCGGCACTGCCGGACTAGTCAGGACAGCAAGTGATCAGCAAGCACCACACAGTGAGTTAAAGCAAATAACGACAAGCTAATTTAAGCACACACAATATACATGTCCATATCCAATATAGAGAGAGTTATAAAGGTAGCATTATTACACAAAATAGTTTTGAAACGACACTCACAACTCACAAGCTAAAGGGACTACTCTCAACACTCAAGCTAGACACTAATAGGATAGGACATGCTGCTGCTGCTGAACACAAACTCCACCAAGTCTCAAAAGTTGAAGTTGGACCCCTCTAATTTTCTCCCCCTTTGTCACCAAGCATCAAAAAGGGAGAAAACAGCTAGAAGGATCACTCCTCATCACTGTCAATACGTGCACGACCCTGCCGGTGAGTGTGAGAGGTGAAGCGTGGAGGCCTAGCTGAAGTAGAATGAGCTGCTGCTGGATGGGGATCATGAGCTGCCTTGCGTCTCCTCTGAAAGACTCTCTCAGCTGGTTGCTCCTCATGAATATCATCACCATCATTATCCTCAGACTGCTGCTCAGACTGCTCCTCATCCTCCTCATCCTCCTCAGATGACTCTATGAAATGAGGTGAGTCTGGAATAGGTGGAGGAGAGGGTACTGGCGAAAGTGGTGGAAGTCCCTGCTACTCTCTCACAAGTTGATTAGTCTCTCTGCTCTGGAGACTGTCCTTGTAGGCTCTCTGGGAAGCATAAGTGCAATGAGACATCATTGACTTCAAATAGGATCCAAGTTTCTTCCACCTAGAGGACCTCTTCCTATGCCTATAGCTACTGGAGGAACGAACTGGGCTATCCTCAGGAGTGTCATGGTGGCTGCCCTCTTCTTCTTCTTCATCACTTTCCTCAACTACAGCTGCACCTGCACCCTTGTCGTCAGCGGAAGTCTTCTTTGGAGTGTAGGGTGTGTGGGTGCAGTCCTTGGGAAAGTGCTTGCCTGTCACTCTCTCAATCATAAACATTAAGTAAGGAGCATATCGCAAGTTCCTTCTTCCATCATCCATGGCAGTGGCTAACTCAACCCACATAAATCTTGGCACATTAAACCTCCTGCCTCTGGGGAACCTAGCAAGCACATCTCTCACATAACCATTCAAATCAGATGCTGCCCCATCGTTTGGATTGATGGTGTTTCTGATTATGTTGTTCACCACATAATATATTCCAATTAGCTCATTCCTCTTGCCAACATTCTGGCTATCAGGATTCTTCCATACATGCCTTAGCTCATCAGCATGTGCATCAATAGGGTCTCTTTGGGAATGGATCCTGTCATAGCCTCTGTGCTGCTCCCCAAACCCAAGGATCTGACAGAAAGTGACAAAATCAACTCTATAATGCATAGGTCCTGTCATCCAGTGAACAACATCTGCCTCCTGATCCCAAAAGTAAGTAGCATGGAACTGAGCAAGCACCTCCCCTGTTCCATCATATTTGAAAGCCATGATCTCCTTCATCTCAAATCTCTCACGAGATCTTCTCGTGCCATTGAATTCGGGCTTCTTCTGAGCTTTCACCTTGTCCCACTCAATATAACCCATATTGCTGATTTTTCTTCTCATGCACACAGAGCGATAGAAGTTGGAATGAAAGACACTCCAAAATCTGTAATCAATGCCATTTGCCTGCCTCTGCTCATATGGGTTTCTTTCTCTTTCAGCCTCAACCATCTTGTATTTCTTGAAGTAATCAATCACTGGATGAGGTACTGTATCCTCAGGTGCATGCATCTCATAGCTATCAGTCTCATTTCTAATGTAGCTATCATCAAACTCATCAATGTGCTCAGGAGTACCTTGCTGCCCAGCTAGAGGAAAGGTGTATCCTTCTCTAATTCTCATTTCCTCTTCTCTGATCTGCTGTTCTCTTTCTTCTCTTGTCAAAGGGGCAGCATGAGTGCAGGATGTTCCTGCTCCTTTGCCTCTGCGAGGTGGCTGTTTTGCAAGAGCTGCACCTTTCCTCTTTCCTTGGTTACTTCCTCCTTGATCCATCTATGCAACCAGATAGCTTGTGTAAGAAATCATGAAAGAAGTAAAGAAGTGGGAGAAAAACAAGATTAGTTGAGAAACTAATTCGCACTGTGACTTTCTGAGTGAAGCAGACAGTGCTGCTGCAGGGGGTGCGGCACTGCCGCGCCTCCCCCTGCGGCACTGCCGCACTTGCTAGACCCAGCAAGTCACAACCCATTTTAGTTTCACAACTATTCTTGCGTTCCTAGCACCTCTAAATCTCTTCCTTATTTCAGAAACACAATCCAATATTGACAATGCTCGATTTGCTATGGATCTATGATAAATAGTATGAGTATCATGGGATTCCATCGATGATTAAACCCAACAGAATTTAGGCACCCTATTTGGTTAAGTGGAGCCGCAATTGGTTAGCAATTGCATCCTTCAGAGGCACCACTGCACCCTGACCATGGCACTGCCGCGGAGTCCTTTTTCCACTTACCCTAGGATGCCTTAATTCCATTCAATCCAATCATTTAGAATGCTACCTAGAACCTCATACTTCATCAAAGAACTGAAATCCGTTGCATAAATGCTAGCATTGCATAGATCGGGGGAGGCTAGGGTTTCACCTTGCTTCGCAGATTGGAGAGGGAAGAAGTGAAGGGGCTAGCTGAGCCCTAGGGCAATGCCTCCCCCTGCGCGAGTGGGGAACTTGCCCTGGCGCGGAACTGCCGCGGAGGAGCAGCAGCTGCAGCGCCGGCGCCCTTGGTGGCGCCCTGGCTCGAGAGGAAGGGAGGAGCGACTCCCTGGCTTGGGAAAGAATGAGTCGAGGAGGGAGAAGAACTGGGGACCGAAAGGGATAAGAAAGAAAGAGAATGTGGCCCCACAGCTTAAGTTGCGGGCTAGTCGTCGAGGGCAGCCTGGGACCGCGGCACCGCCCGCGCCTAGGCGTGGCACTTTGCCACTAGCCCAAGAGCCAGGTTCTTGCTTAAAAACCTTTAGGATTTTCTTTATACTCGATATGGACACATATTGTTGTAAGATCATTACCAGTCATAAAACATCAATACAAGCTATGGTCATGATCTTACAAACTAAGATTTTGAAATCATTTTGAAAAACATAAATGTAACTTTGCAAATTTTGACCTAGCATACTAGAGGATCAAATAGAGGCATGTTAGATTTCAAACCACGTTGCTGGAGTCAAGGATATTTAGTTCACCACGCAGCTCATAGAACCTTGACTCGTCAAGAGGCTTAGTGAAGATATCGGCTAGTTGTTTTTCAGTGCTCACATAGCGAAGTTCGATATCTCCTTTGGTTTCGTGGTCTCTCAAGAAATGATGTCAGATGTCTATGTGCTTTGTTCTTGAGTGGTTTACAGGATTGTTTGCAAGCTTTATGGCACTCTCATTGTCACACAAAAGTGGGATTTTGGTGAATCGACATCCGAAATCAAGAAGGGTTTGCTTCATCCAAAGTAGTTGAGCACAACAAGCGCCCGCGCAACATACTCGGCCTCGACGTGGGATAGGGCTACACAATTTTGCTTCTTAGAGCTCCAAGACACTAGGGACCGTCCAAGGAATTGACATGTCCCCGAAGTGCTTTTTCTCTCTACTTTGCAACCGGCATAGTCAGAATCTGAATAACCAAGTAGAGTGAACTTGGAGCCCTTGGGATACCACAAGCCGAGGTTAGGTGTGTGAACTAGATATCTCAAGATCCTTTTAACAGCCATTAAATGGCACTCTTTCGGGTCAGTGTTGACGGTCCTTAAGTATCAATTTTATACCGTCAACGCAGCAAGAGAAAGGACTAATATGAGTTCACTTGTTAGATATAGGGGTTACACTGACAGAATTCCACGAGTTTTGGTGATTGTCTATTTCTCAGGGGGTTATCGAAAGAGAACCAAAGGAGGCCCACATGTCATGATTACATAGAGATAAAGACCGAACGGGTAAAATTGTATAATCTAGAAGACTCCGAAGGCGACCCCCGAAGGCTGGGCCCCACCCGCAGGTGGGCAACAATCGGCCGACCCGGGGGGGCTCGGCCGACTCCCCATCTCCACCAATCGGGTGGAGTCTCGTGATCCCGCCTCCGCGCCTTTGAGGATGAATAATTATCGTCCATTTAGGTCGGTTTGATCCGAGGGCTACGGTTAATCCTAGGGGGCTATATATTCGAGCCCCCGGCCCCGGGTGAAACCCTAATTCATTCAAGAGTTCATTCTCTCATCGGAATTCGGAGAAAGCCAGAGCCACCATCTCAATTAGAGCTCCATAGTTTAGTAGCATAGCTACATAGGAATAGATCTAGAGGAATCAAGCCTAGCTTGGAGTCCGGATCTGTCAGAGTTCTTGGTAATTCCCCTCTACATTCTTGTAATATTCATCATTGTTCGTGATACTATGAGTAGTACTTTATTCTATTCTATTATATCGACTTGACTTTGCTCTATTTGATTATGTTCTCAATTATATTGTTCTTAGTTTACTTTGATTATATGTTTAGCATAGTTGGACTAGAATTGTGTTTATGCATAGGATCGTATAGCGCTTGCTCATTAGATCGATGGGTAAGTGGTAAACATTGTGTAGGCGTGGTGCCTAGACCGTATTTATCTCGATTGCACCCTATTGGCCGGGTCGTGTGGTAGATCGCGGGAGTGACAAATCCCGTTGAGTCCTTTGTATTCCATCCCCGTTGGTAGGTCTTAGTAGAACAACCTATTACATTGAAGTCATTGCTATGTCTCTTGTCTTCTCGGTAATATCACTATGCATAGATGTAACCTTTTCCCGCCATGATTGCTAGATGTTCTTGCACTAATCATTGTATGCTTTGACTTTATAGTTAGAATAACATAGGATTATACCCTAGATCGTCCTAGTCCATGCTAGTGTTATAAGCTTAGAGTGCTAAGTTGAGATGGCTTATTACTATTATTTTATGTGGCTAAAAGCTCTCATTTATCTTATGTCATTTATCATTCATTCCTATATTTTATGTGACACTTACCCCGTATGAGATGATCGATACGGACAAAGGTTAAGCTCTCCATTATCGCATGTGCATTGCTCATCACTCATTATCCAGTGCATTCCCTTCCCAAAGGTAAAAATATAAATAACGATACCTGGATTACTCCCGGTTAAAATGCTACATCGGTATTATCCGTGCGCTTGGGATCCCATATTTATTTTTAGTAGCAGTTGCATTATTTAGTACCAGCATTTTTGGCGCCATGTTGGGGATGACAACCTAACACTGAGTGGCGTTAGAAATGTCAACAGTCAGCTTGAAATCTAGCACACATGCACACACTAAGCATAATATCTGGCCTAGATGCACAAAGGTAGAGCAGGGAACCAATCATGGAGCGATATACCTTTATGTCTGCAGATTTCCCTTTTGAATCAAGCTCAAGATGTCCATTAGAAGCCATGGGAGTATTGATAGGCTTGGCCTTATCCATGTCAAATTTCTTCAGAATATCATGGGTGTACTTGGTTTGACTTAAGAAAGTCCCTTCCTTCAATTGCTTGATTTGAAACCCGAGGAAGAACTTCAGCTCACCCATCATGGACATCTCAAACTTTTGTGTCATAGTCCTACTAAACTCTTCAACATACACATGGTTAGTACTACCAAATATTATGTCATCGACATATATTTGGCACACAAAGATATCATTTCCAACTTTATGAGTGAAGAGAGTAGGATCGGCTTTGCCTATTTCAAAGCCTTGTTTAAGCAAGAATTCCTTAAGGCATTCATACCATGCTCTTGGAGCTTGTTTCAGCCCATAGAGCGCCTTTCGGAGTTTGTAGACATGATGTGGGAACTTGGGATCTTCAAAACCTAGTGGCTGCTTGACATACACTTCTTCTTGTATAGGACCATTGAGGAAAGCACTCTTCACATCCATTTGATGCAGCTTGAAGTCATGATGGGCAGCAAAGGCCAAAAGCATTCGAATTGCTTCAAGCCTTGCCACCGGTGCAAAGGTTTCCTCAAAGTCCAAGCCTTCAACTTGAGTGAAGCCTTGAGCCACCAATCTTGCCTTGTTCCTTGTCACCACTCCATTTTCATCTTGCTTGTTGCAGAAAACCCATTTGGTACCAATGATGTTTGTGTTGGGTCTTTCCACCAAAGTCCACACTTGGTTTCTTTCGAAGTTGTTGAGTTCTTCTTGCATGGCCATGACCCAATCCGGATCTCCAAGTGCTTCCTTTACCTTGAGAGGCTCCAAAGAGGAAACAAACGAGTAAAATTGGCAAAAATTGACCAACACTACAAGATTTCGACCCTATTGCCACTTGACGTCATTTGCATCACCACAAATTTTGTTGTAATAGGGGTGTATTTTGCAACATTTGTTGAAAATCGTGGCAATATGGGGACTATATTGCCACAAAAATAGGGCATTGCAATTTTTACATTCGGCGTTGCAAGAGATGAGATCTATAGCAACCCTTTTTGAAAAGTGTTGCTATTGGTTAATAGTATTGCCATGATGACATTTAGTTGCATTAATATTGATTGGCGTTGCAACTGCCTAGTGCTCTCGCAACCAAATAGAACATTGTTGCTATTGCTTGAAATTATTGCCACAAGTGTTATTGGGTTGTAATATTTCTCACGACCATTGCAATAGGTAGACTGTGTATTGCAACTAAATTTTAAAAGTGATGTAATAGCTTGTGGCTATTGCCACGGTTTTTGTTGGTTGCCATATTTCTCACGACCATTGCAATAAGTAGCTCTTTATTGCAACTAAATTTTTAAGGCGATGTAATAAAGTTTAGCTATTGCCACAGTTTTTGTTGGTTGTAATATTTCTCATGACCGTTGCAACATGTAGTTATTTATTGCAACTAAATATCTAAAGTGATGCAATAGTATGTTACTATTGCCACATTTGTGTTTGGTTGCTATGTTTTCTAGTGTCATTGTAATATGCTGCTCTCGGAAACTGACTTGCACTTCATGGGCTTTGGGTATAGCAAAAGGGCCCAAGCTTTCAAACAAATCATCTCAATCGTCGGCTTACATGAACTGCTATAGCAAAAAGACACATGTATTTGGTGGGCTTTTCTTTGGCAAGGGCCTAGCAGCACTGCTTGAGCATTTTTTGTTTGCTTGATTATGTGTCCCTCTCAAAAAAATGTGTACAGTCCATTGATCTTGTGAGAAATGTCGTGTACTAGATGACGTGGAAACGAAAAGAAGCGCTAGCTACACCTAAGACCACTCGTAGATCATGTGAAACGCCAAGACCCACTGTCATCTAGAGGGTAGAGGCATGGCTTTAACGAAATTCATCAACACCATAACATGTCAAGTTCATTGAAGTAATCCACAACAATATAATTACAAAATATCAGAATTACGCTACATGCTGATGAGAGTGCATATCTCCTAGTACATCAGATATTTTTTATTGTTGACGTCACAAAATATTTCTAAGAAAAAACCATATCTGGTGTTCCAATCTAAAGTCATATTTTAAACTACTAGGTGGTGGACAAAAAATAGCTTCAAGCTGTAGTACAGAAGTCCCAGCCACAATGCAACGTTTGTGCTGTTGTTTCATCATCCAAACTAGGAGACGAGCACTTTGGCTTCCATTCCCATATCCGCCAAACACAACTTCAGTGGTCGAAGGTATCATCCTGCATAACAAGTATTATATGCTAGATTAGACTTTTACGAAGGACAAATAAATCAGTGACAATTTGTGAAAATGGCTACACCATTATCTCACAATGAAGAGATAAGATAAGGCAACTCAACTTGAAACATATAGGTCAACCAGTGATATGTCGACCCTAAGAACAGCTAGAAATTTCTTAAAGCTGTGCAAAAGCAAAGTGGCAAAGCACATATATTAAATAATTTATGAAATTCCCAGCAAACAAGCTCTAATTAATTAAAGGCGCTTGAATAAACTAACACTTCTCTTAGCTCATGCATCTAGAGATTATAACCAGCACGGTTTCATTCAAGTTATCAAGTTCTTTTTTTTCTCGAGCTACAAGTTATCAAGTATGAGAACCTAAGCTGCTGGATCTACAGAGTTGAGCATGGAAACAATAAAGTGTGTGCTTTACATGTGGCCTTATTTAAGAGCTAAAAAACTGACATGTAGAAGCAGGATATCGAACCAAGACCCATTGATATGTGCAAACACATAAGAAAATTTGTTGTATCTGAACTGTAAATAGCAGGAGCTTACAGCAGCTACTGAAACTGAGAAAGTTAAGAGAACAACACTGGTTTTAACTAATAAAAGCAGAAGTGTGGACGACTTACATTTTTTTCTCGTCTTAGTACTACCACTGTAGGTGTAATAAACACAGTACAATTTACTTGCAAGTGACCATCACCTATTTTAAGTTATATATGGTTTCACTTATGAATAGATCAATAATTACTAGTTCATGAGACTGCAACGACTTTAGTAACCGATAATTTTATTCAAGACTATTACAGAACAGTTGGGGCACTTTCAATTTATTGCTAATCCAAATTACGCTGACTCCAATCTATCTCAGAGAACACAAGGCAAAGTGG